>QGEC01000157.1:0-71902 GCA_004367155.1 Fusarium clavum | reverse complement strand
TTGCTTGTAAACTACGTTATTGCAAAACAGTGTTACTTGCATTACTTTACCTTTAGGGCACTAGAAACTAGTTTGCCCTGTATTTTAGTTTATTTAGCTACAGATAAAAGTTTGTAACTATTTAGGTAAATAGTGTTCTACTAGCTCCTATATAGAGCACTAGAGAGCGAGTGACACCGTATATACTTACGTAATAAACTGCGACGTGTCAATCTAGTACGTTTATGATGGATTGTTTGAAATGGAGCTCATTGAAGACGTTCACAAAGCTATTGAAAAGGCGCTGGATGTTGTCAGCACTACAGTTAATGGACATCCAGATGAAGCCAGAAATTTGAGTTATCTTGCAAATATGTACAGCCTCCGATTCTACCACGAAGAAAATCTTACCGATCTGAATAAGAGCATCGAAATTACACGACGTGCCATCGATAGCGCATCTGTTGACGGGCAGGATACCTCGACTTAGTCGAGTAATCTCGCGCTTTGTTTGAATGAACGGTTCTTGGAGCACGGAGACTTGAATGACCTTGAGGAGAGATACCAATTTTCGCACAAGGCCGTCGATGATACTCCAGAATCGGGATCTGATAGGACTGCCTCCATGGAAAACCTGGGAGAGCGGCTGAGTGAGTGGTATCAGCTGCCGGATTGCTTTCTCACTTGACTGAGATCTTGGAGGCCAATCGGGAGGTCCTGGACAATATTCCAAAGGACCATCCCCAAATGGCACTCTGCCTGCATGGTGTCATGGCTCAGCTAGGAGCAAGATATTTACGAGTCGGAGCACTGAGAAATTTCGAAGAACCTATCCAGATCGGGAGAAATATCATCGAAATCCACCTAAAGATTTACCTAGCCTGCCACCCAGATCGGGCCATGTGTTTCTCTAGTCTTGGCCTCAATCTCTTTGAGCTATCCATTCGAACGGGGTCCATCCTTCACATTGACGAGAGTATATTAAATCCACCATTGAACCTAACCTACTACAGCTCCTGCATACGAGCATTATTTCTTGTCTATTTTCTTGCAGCTATCCTTATTGTATCCAATACCAGCCGTCCACCGAGCACGTAAAACGTGGGCGGCACTCTTTGGCCTCCGGTCCCTGGTAAAAACACCCTTCTTATTTCCGTCAACCCGGATAATCATGGCCGAGGTCTGGAAATCAGCAAAATTCCACACATGCTCACCGACGATATTGTCAATTCGGTCAAAGACTCGGTGATACATTTCAAGGAAGCGGACCTGATATTCCTCAGTCCAAGGAACATCACAAACAGTGTGCAAGCCTGCAACCGTATCGGTGCCGTACTCGGTCATGATGATGGGTTTCGATGAGTAGGCTTGTTGCCAACTCAGCAGCTCAGCCTCAAGGGCAGCTTCTGCAGACTTAAGGTCCCCCGTCTGTGTGTACCAGCCGTAGTAGCGGTTCATACAGACTACATCAAACAAATCCGCAATTCGATCAGTGTCTGGCTTGGAATGTATCATGTGAGAATAACACATAGGCCGTTGTTGTTGGTCCAGAGAGCGTGACAGAGTTACAAGTGGCTCAAAGTATTCTCGGCTTCCCTCCTCGCTGGCGCCAGGCTCGTTAGCCAGCATCCACATTACAACACATGGATGATTCTTGTCCCGCCCTATAAGCTCTCGAATGGCTTGTGCATGGGTGTTTTGCGTTTTGCTGCTCATGGTCTCTGGCGAGAAGGTGTCGATCTTCTTATTCCCAAAGATACCTGACACAATATTGAGGTTAAGTCCAACAGCAGCCGTTTCATTAATAACAACAATACCATGCCTGTCAGCATACTCAAGGACTTCCTCTGCATACGGATAATGGGAAGTACGGAAGGAGTTCGCGCCTATCCATTTCATCAAACGATAATCGTGCACCATATATGACGCGTCGTACCCACGTCCGCGAACAGGGCCATCCTCGTGCTTTCCGAAGCCAGTGAAGTAGAAAGGCTTCCCGTTGATAAGGAAACGTCCGCCCCGAACCTCCACTGAACGTATGCCTACAGAAAGGCTGCAAACGTCAAGGATCCGTTCTTGAGGGCACCCTGGGCTGAACAGAAGCTCCACTCGAAGCCTGTAAAGGTAGGCAGCACCAGGGCACCACGGCTTAGCGTTTCTGACTTTAAGCGTTCCTTTAGGCTCATGGGCTTCACAGACCACTTTGTCGTCTTCGTCCTCGAGAAGCGCTCGCCATGTAATGTCAACCGGCAGGTCATCAGAAGCTTTAACATCAAACTCAACAAGGCCGGTACCGTCTTGAAGCAGATTAGTGACCACAGTGACGTCGCTGATAAAAGTCTGCGGCGTTGAGTAGAGCCAAACAGAGCGGGCTAAGCCAGCGTAGTTGAAAAAGTCGTGCTGGTAGCTTTGTTTGCGTGATCCATCACTGCAAACTTCGATCCGGCCTGGTGGGATCGTTTCCCAGGTGAGCATGTTACTCACTGCAATAGTAAGACGAAACTCTGCGCCTGGCTTCACGAGATGAGTCAGCTCAACCTCAAAGGGGGTATAGCCGCCAATATGCTCGGTAATGAGATCATCATTGACATAAACCCTTCCATGGTGGGTAGCGGCATCTAAACGCAAGAAGAAACGCTGGGGCGGCGCCCAATAACGAGGGATGATGGCTTTTCGCTGATAGTAGACCCAACCAACGTGGTCACGAATGGTCTCGTCGGCAAAAATGTCGTTATAACTGGCTGGTACAGGTGCTTGAAGTTCAGGAGAGATGCGGGTTTTCCATGCCTGATCGGATAAATCTGGAGATTTGGCAAGTGCAAAATTCCAGATTCCATCAAGGCAAACGAGGTCGCGAGCTTCATTCGCTTGTGGTCGCAACATGGTTTTGGTTTTCTTGTTCGGTATGCTTAAGCTGGAAATGGAAACACCGTGATTGCCAAAGCTGAAAAGGTCTTGTTCAACATCTTTATACAGGCCACTTTATCATTACTGCATCGAATGGCACCGCTTCGGGCGGGGGTCGTAGGTCTCCTGTCCACATAGCGATCAATGAACCACGGCAATGTTCCCGAATTGCAACGTTGAATAGATGTTTGCACTTCCCCCCCATATGTCCTTCCCGAATTCCTCTCCACATCCCGATCCAATTTCCAAAAAATGTTCGAATCGGAAGGAGTGAGTGGTGCGGGGCCTCGATTTGTGGATCACGGACTTCTCACCAGAAAACAAGCTGGACGTTTGTCGGCTGTTACCCTCCACATTGACCGATGATGGTCTTGCAGAGCCCTTTAAACAGACAGGAATCGCAAGGTACGACTGTATCAGTCGGAGAGAAGTTATTAATTAGTACATCCCCATGGGGTCCCCAGATCTTGATTTAACCTTAAATCATAAGCTTTTTCGGGAACCCCATACGAAACCCCCCAGGCTAGAATCACAACTTTACCAGTACTTAAAAAGCGCTGGCCGGCCAGCTTCAATCTCAAGAGGTTCCACTTCCAGTATTACCAATCACCCCGTCACCAATATGCCCACGACGAACTCGACCCCGACCGACCCATCGCCTACCACAAAGGGTTCTTCTGCTGTTTATGTCGAGCAGACCTTGCCGCATGTTGCCGCAGAGAAGCCATGGCAATATCTTGCCGAGTACCCAAAGGTGTTGGTATACGCCATCCTCATTAACATTGGGCCTCTGCTCTTTGGGTATGATATGGTCATCATTGGTGCCGTGTCATCTCTTTCAAGGTTCAAGATGGGCTTTGGAGAGCCATTCGCTTCCAATAAATGGGTCATACCGGCTCTCTGGATTGCTCTCTGGAACAGCTTCCTCCAACTCGGTGCTGGTGCTGGCTCAATCTTGTCAGGCACGTTCCAAGACCGCTTTGGTAGACGAGCTACTGTATTCCTAGGAGGTCTGCTTGGTTGTATCGGCGCGGCTGTGTCGTATACCTCGTCAATGCCAAATACTATGCTTAACCGTCGTATCTCCTTTATGATGGCCAAGTTCGTGTTAGGTGCTTCTTGCGGCTTTCTCATGTCTTCTTGCCAAACCTGGATATCCGAAACGACCCCCAGGCAGCTTCGCGGTGTCTTCCTCGGCTTTTATGGCTTCAACGTGGTAAGTGCTGCCACAATATGAAGACGACAACGATTCGTTTGCTAAGACTCGATTTCTCTTCTACCATTAGGCCTTCGGTCATTTGCTCGCTATCGCTGTCGTCTTTGGTCTATCTGCAGGTATCGACCCCCAATCGTACACGATTCCGTTTGCCAGTCAATGGGCATTCGGTGGCTGGGCAATGGTAGTCGCGCTGATCCTACCTGAAAGCCCTGTCTGGCTAGCAAGCCGAGGCCAGATCCAAAAAGCACAAAACTCACTTGACAGGCTTGGCACGCAGGACATGCTACCGCAGATCCTTCGGACACTGGAGGCGGAACAAAGTGAGAATATAGTTCATGAGGGTTCACCATCCTACCGTGAATGCTTTCAGGGTATCAATCGGCGTCGGACACTACTTGTGATGTTCCTCACCAGTATACAACAGTGCGTAGGCATGTCCCTCATTGCCAACGCTGCATACTTTCTCACTATGGCTGGTATGTCATCACGTTACTCTCTCATGGTCAACCTCATTGGCATCTCTTCGACCATGGTTGCAAACATGGTTTCATGGTATACAATCCCACGTTACGGCCGAAGGAGAATGATCCTTATCAGTAATTTTGCCGACAACGCTGCCTGGCTGGCCATGGGTATCGCCGGTTGCTTCACGACTGATGCTGCTAAATGGTACGTCCTGTCCCTCTCGGCTTGTCTCTAGAGAGGCAGGTCGATTAAAATAATTCTAACTAAATGTGTCGCATAGGATGGTCGGTGTCGGTCTCGTTCTAGTAGGATTTTTCAACAGCTTCGGAGTTGCCAGTGGTGTACCAGTGCTGCAGTCCGAGATTTCAACTGTACGCCTACGATCCAAAACATCCGGTGTCGCTTTTACCTGTCAATCGCTTACGATGTGGGCTTTCAATTTCTTTACTCCATATATGTACAATACCGATCAGCTGAACTGGGGAGGCAAAATTGGTTTCTTCTTTTTTGGTCTGGGCACCATCTCTTTCATCGCTGGGTGGTTCGCTATTCCCGAGACCATGGGTAGGACATTTGCAGATATTGACTATCTCTTCGAGATCGGTGTGAAGCATCGCATGTTTCACAAAACCGCTCTGGGAGGTGGAGAAGGAGACGAGGGTAATGAGAACAAACCGAAAGAGTTCTAACAGGTTTACTAGCTTGTACAGTCATGTTTCTAAATCAGATCTTTGACATGGGTTGTCGAAAAAAGTGGTCGGAGAGAAGTTTCAGAGTC
The DNA here is from genome assembly GCA_004367155.1 of Fusarium clavum. NCBI lineage: Eukaryota > Fungi > Ascomycota > Sordariomycetes > Hypocreales > Nectriaceae > Fusarium > Fusarium clavum. The sequence goes on along the minus strand of QGEC01000157.1, from coordinate 66,554 downwards.
GGTAGTGTATGGATGTGATTGTGACAAAAGAAGAAACACCATCATGTCCTGGGGTCGCACTTCACTGGTATTATTCCTTTCATAAATCGAACACTTTGGCCGACATTCTGATGACAGGCCTGGTTTTCTTGACTCTTCAAACGTCGTAACCTGCATCGGTGATAAACAAGCTTTATGGTTTTTACCGGCTCAGACCGTCTATTATTTCTTATTCCTATTGAAATGAGATTTACACAGTTTATGGACTCTATACTAAGACAAGGCGCCCTCCTTAGCCCACATTGCATCTCGTTTTGGTTTGTCGATCATCACTTGGGGTAAAGTAGGCGTAGAGCGCTTTTTACAAATGGCGCCAAAATCCCAAGTTTTGTGAATTTACAACATCGTCATCTACGATCAAGTTTTATCTCCTGTTTTTCTCTGTGGCATTTTGTGGCATGGTCAGCCTTCTCGTGAATTTGTTAGACGACCGCTTATGGTGAAGAGACCTTTTCACATAGTCTATGCTAATTCATAGTCATATTGAGTGGTAAAAAAGGTTCAAACATTCTGTTGCTGAGCGCAAACCTAGTACTCCATTTGCTCAATCCTGTATTCCTACTCGCCTACTGTCAACTGAGAATTCCGTGAACTCAACATAATCGTGCGACATCATTTCGTCCTTGTCCTGCCCGCTCTGTCCTTCGGCATGTGCTACGCGATGAGAGAAAATACCAAAAACAGGCCCAGTCATCTCCTGAGTCACGAAGTCTTGGACAGGTAAAGCATATAGCTCTTGCCAATTTTCTCCGTCACCAACCTGCGCGTAGCTCACTGTATAGGCGTTCTGTGTCGCAGAAATCTGTAGTTTTAGTATTGTTTGCAGTATGGAGTTGGTGGCAGCACCAATAACGGTTTTGACAGCCCTTCCCGAGGCTAATCCCGTTAGAGCATTAACAATCCGACATGTGATCTCGTTCTTATCATAGTCATAGTAAACGGAGAGGTGCCGTAGGTGGTCTTTGTATATGGAAAGGCCAGCTATGACGTCAACAGAGTGTTTTTTTGTCCCAACGACAAGGCTGGCTTGGGCTGTGCAATTCAAATGTCGCTGTCTTACACCAATAAAAGTGCAAGTTCCTGTAGCGGACGATAGCGTACCCCTACTTGGGCGCAGACGAAAACTCGTTATGTCATCGCTGCCTGTTTTATTTGGTTTGAGAGGTAGAATGTAGTCCGAGAGAATCGGCGATCGAATGTACAACAGCGATACGCAATGATTCGCCAATGGCCTTGGCCGCGGTTCATCGTTACCAAGGTTGCCCGTTCTAAGCGACATTTCCCTGGAAAAGACGAGCTTGGGTTGGGTGATGGTTGGCCAACCAGCTTCCGGCCAATGCACAGGCGTTAGAAACGTCTCTCGGCCTAAAGGTGGGCGGCCATCGTAATTGGAGTCACGGACCCCCAGTATAGCAGCCCACCAACGCCCGGAAGCGTCCTGAAACAGCTCTCCATGTCCGACATTTTGAATCGGTTCTTTGGTGTTACGCGCTGTTAAGATGGGATTGTTTTCATAGGATTCAAAAGGGCCCCATATACTGCGAGATCGGGCCATAGATAGGACATGATCCTTGAACGTTCCTCCTTCGGCCACAAGTAGATAGTACCACCCTCCATACTTGTACATGTGGGGGCCTTCGGTATCATGACACAGGTGGCCGCCCCAGATTTCACGCAGCTCTGATAAAGCCTCACCAGTGCGCAGATCGATCTGCATCTGCTTGATAGTTCCTGAAGGCTGGCGCGAACGATCGAGATTGAAACAACCTTGGAAGTAGACCTTGCCTCCATCTTCCTCGTCAAAGAATAGACTCGGGTCAAGGCCATCAAAGTCAATAGGCACTGGATCACTCCACTCGCCGGCCCAGATATTTGTTGTGGAGATAACAAAGTTCCGCATGCGGAAAGGCATTTCCAACTTGTAGGCATTGGTGCAGACAATGTAGAATGTGCCTTGGTGGTGACGAATTGTTGGGGCAAAAAGTCCAAGAGTCAGAATAGTTTCGTTGGGGGTACCCTCTCGGATAAGAATTGACGAGGAACCATTTAGATCGATCTGCTCCTTACGACTTATAGCATTTCCTGATCGTACGTCAGACTGGTTAATAACATTCCGAGAATTATTGAAATACCAATATGCGTCCACCTATTCAGGTCTCGCGAGGCATAAATTGGCAGGCCAGGAAAAAATTGAAAGCTCGAGTTGCACAGATAATATATTCCGTTAACAAAAATAACCGAGGGATCTGGTGCGAACCCAGGGATAATGGGGTTGTTGAAGAAGGCGTTTGGAGGCATATGTTCTTAGGACTTGTACTTGCTCTTGCTTCATCTGTGGCTAATTTGCCTAAACCGAAAAAGATGGTCAACAACAAGAAGTTAAGTATGAGGCGAGATATATAACTTACTACCACATATAATATTTAATCTCGCACGTTGCACACAACAATGGTGCTACGTAAAAGGGTGTCGGGAAGTGGGGGTTTCGGGACGTCCAATCTACGAAATTTAACAGGGGCCGCTTGTCTTGAACGTCGGGCATCGCACTTCACTCCGACTACTGGATCGAGTCCTAGAGTTTGGATAGGGTAGATCCTCCGTTATAGTGCATGTCTATCTTAGTAGCAGATCATAACTTTATCTGACATTATTGTTAAGCGTAGAGGGTCAAAAGAGAAGTATATCCTTGGAAATGATAACAGCTCATACTAAGTCTAATGCACTTTACAAAGCCCCACAAGGGCAATCGGACAGATCCTGTAGAGCTTCAGGTTGTTGATAACCAGAATGAACAGTGTGCAGCCTCATGATGTTAGCTCACTGAATATTATATACAGTTCGCCACCAGATTTTCGCTCAGCCTCAGCAATACCCTCAGTGCCTAAATACCCTCCTCTATCAAATCTCTCAACCCCCAGGGTTCGTCTGAAGACTACCACTAGGGTTAAAAGGAAACTTAGGGATCTGAAGTTCTCCAACAAATGCATCCAACTTAGGCGCGACATTCTTCATGTCGAACGCACAAGTAGGTTGCTTCGTGCCAAACATCTTCACATCTGTAACGTTAGACTTCTCATCATACGAAACGCGAACTTGATGCATTGTGCGTCGCGAAATGTCACCTGCGAAGTAGTTCTGAGGCGTGATGATCATCGACGAAACAGCCTTCGTGGTCACAGTGTTAGGCAGATCGGCGGTGTTGGGAAGGTGGTGCATGCCGAGATTGAAATATCTATGATAATAATTAGCATTTGGTAATGGGCAGAACATGTAATAAAAATACTCACAAGACAATATCTTCCTGGTCAAGACTTTCGCCGTTGAAGAACTCGTCAAAGTCTACGGCTGGATGGTGAGGGTCGTAACTGTTGAAGGCGTAGGCGCTCTTCGGCTCGGTGTCATGCTGCTGCAGGGCATAGATGTTGTGATTGGCCCAGTTGGCCGACTGTCCAAGGGCTGTTGACGACTGCACAGTCAGATGACCCGTACTTCCGCTGTCTATAAGGTTCATTAGTATCCATCAGATTGCCTTCTGGAGAATAACTCACTTGGGGAGATAGCGTAGCCAGGGGCCTCTCCAAAATCGTTTATCGCATCCTTGTTGACAATGGCATATGCAGCGGCTCCGTTCTTTGCCCATGTGATCTTGCCGTCGTCTTCATTGGTGACATAAGACCGATTCGTCTTCATCGTGTTGATGGGCTGTCCCTCAGACCATGGGTAACTATTGCAATCAGTTTATCGTCCTGCACTGTTCTTAACAAAACAAAGAATACTTACACTTTGGTAATTGGTACAAACTCAGTCTTCAACAAGCTGTTCTTTCTTCCCTTGATGTCCAAGTCAAGCTTGAAGTTGATCACATGGTCATGCATAGAACCTGATAGCTTGTCATGGATATGAAACCCGTAATCACCATCTCCGGACCAGAAGGCACCCTGAATATAACCAGATGCGCGGACAGTGACGCTGATGGATCCGTCATAATGGAATGTATACTCGAACAGATAGTCATAGTTGCCAACCGTAGAGACACTACGAACATTAAAAACAATGTTCTTAGTTGCAGAGACATAAGTTCCCGTCAGATGGCGCTGGATGGGATATCCGGTGTCATGCTCGAAAAGACACAAGCTGTTGGGATGGATGTGGGTCATTTCACTAATATAAAATGATGTATTGAGATACGTGGAGTGGGAAGGGCAGTCAAAGCCGTCGACCAGGTTCCACTGGCTGGTACCCATACCGTAGGAGGTATCGAGATATGCCGATGAGGCATGTAATGGGTCTTGTGACGCGTAGTGCGCCATGGCTTCCTGGAGGCCGAGTTCATAGATGATACGCTCGCCTTTGTATCGGATATCATGGAGCTGGAGACCAGTCTCTTTGTGATTCGAAATAAAAAAGCTAAAGTCCACTGCATGGTTGTCAATTAATGGTCAACAAAGCAACAGCTCCATATGGACTTACTCCATTCAACGTAATTTTCTTCTCTATCGAGACTAAACCGCGGACCATCAGGCTGAACGGCAGTAGGAGGGTACAGGTGGTCCAGAGGCAGCTTCTCGCCTTGCTGATCAGTAGAAGTCCAAAGTCCGTCGACATTGGGTCCTGGCTTCCATCTCAGCGCTTCTGCAGCAGCTTTAAACTCAGCAGTCGTGGGCCAATAGTTGCCATCGTAGTACCAACCGACAACCTTCCATTTAGAAGGATCTCGGCCAGTAATGTCAACTTTGAACTGCAGACTGGTGGGCAATATGGTCTCAGAAAAGAATTCACCCGTGTGAGCGGAGTAGAACTCATTCCACTGATAAACCCGGTCCCCATGGTGGATCAATGGATCACTGCCTGCGATCAAGAGGTTGTCGTCCTTGGTACCTTTAGCGGTCTATTGATCATCAGCTTCCAGGTTGCAAGTTAGAAAAAATGGAATTCTTACGCCATTCAGAAGTTCCTTGGTGATGTTTTGAATGTCCGCTCCAACCTTTAAGTTGAAAGCAGCAATCGCCTCGGAATCCGCGTTGTAGACGTTAGTACGACCTCGTCCAGAGGTGAACATGTAGTTGAGCTCCTCGTATCGAGTTGACCCTTCCTGAACAGGTAATGGACCGACCATGTACTCTTGAATGTAGGGCTGTAATCCAGAGTTGAACTGCAGTGTAGCCCGAGCATAGCGAGTTGGAGGTGGTCCGTTACCTTCGAGATATGTCAAGGCATCGGTCTTGTTTGGCTGCAACAAGTCTAGAGAGACAATAACATTATCCCAACTGTATACAATTAGCAAAACGTGTCGCCGTACAGTGGTAGAGAATATGACAACTTCGGCAAACGAGACACGAGGATAGAAAACGTGAGATACAAGGTACTTACGATGTCGAGTTCACAATGGCAGTGAGGTTGAGTTCTTCCTGCTTGTGAAGATAAGCAGTAACATCAGCATACTCCCGATCTGTAAGACTTTGGAAAATGTTTTTCCATGGCGCCTTTACAGCGACGTCTTTGTTGGAGGCACATTCCGATGATTCAGTTTCGTAGCGGTTCAAAGAATGGTATCGTCCCGCAGGACCATCGAAACCGGGACGAGCCGAAGCTCGACCGAGGGTCAGACAAATGAGTGGTAGGCATACCATGAGTCGCATGATTGAAAGGAGTCAGCAACTGGCATGAGCTCCTATTCGGGAATATGTGTGCAGTGCAAGAGAAACATGTACCTGGATAAATAGATTACCTGGGATATGGTGGCATTCGGCAATGGCTAGCCTCACTGGATTAGCCTAGTTGTCTCTTCACGACTAATACATGGACCAGCAACGCCGAAGCGGAAACGTCCGCCTGGTGCGGGTCTACCAAAGTTCCTAAACGGCATATGGAAAGACTGGGGTACAGACCGACCAACCACGCCCGCAATATGATCTGACCGAGGCGTCCTGGCTCAAGAAGAAAAAGGCTCCAAAGGCACAAGACAAAAACAGGGCGAGTGGATAGAACATGCATATTCTTAGCTTACGGGGAGGGGTATACGGGAAAAGGACGATGGGGAAGCTATTTTAGCTGCAGTGTCGATCCCGCAGCCGCACGACCAGGGCACCCGAGAAGCAGAGCAAGGATGGTTCTGCACGGGGGCTGTGTTACGTGATAAGATGATATGACAGGTATCTATATGTGATATGTCGAATTGGTAAACGCCTTGATGCGGATGGCCTGTTTTGCAGACCAGTTACAGACATTAAGCACGAGACAATCCTGGTAAAAACTCTGACCATGATCTGACTGATGTTGTAAGAGGCCGATGCCACGTGTTCCCCGATCTCTTGATCAAATGTAGCGTAACCGTCGTTTTCGAAAACCCTCGTTGGGATGAAAAACATCATTACATGACGCCAACAGCCGTTCCAGACCTTTTCTGCCAACCAAACGTACCAGGGTGACAGATTATTGTGCTACCACGGGACAGGAGTTTACCACCATTGGTTGTTGTATCACAGAATTCGTTTCAGTTCTAAGAAACCCCAAGTAAACATCACCTCGTGATCTAAGTAGGTATGGTGTTTTTGTAATGGGAAAGTTCAAAGAAAGTAGGCCTGCCAAAAAGGAGTGAATAGAAAGGCGGGTATCGTCACGAGTGAGAAACATAATTATCTACACAAGCTGGTTGCCCATCCTGCATTCAGTGGCTAACTCAACTAGCATTTCATTCGCTACGGATGCACCATCCTACTTCTTTTCGACTCTGAGACTGTTGTACATAGAAGCAAAAGCAGAAGCCTGCGGTCCCTTTGCCAGCAGCTCTCGAGGTGTTCCGAATTCTTGAAGTTCGCCCGCGTCAAGAACGACAACCATGTCAAAGTCATCAGGAGCAGACTGGAGCTTATGGACGACTGAAATGACGGTTCGATCCTGGAATTGCTCACGTAGCAGACGTTGGATAAGCTCGTCGAAATGTGCATCAACACTAGTACTAGAATTAGTATATTGTGAACCGATTGGAAATATGAATACTTACCTGCTTGTCGCTTCGTCAAGAATTACGATAGGTGAAGGACGTACAATAGCCCTTGCGATGCAAAAGAGCTGCTTCTGACCATGCGAAAGATGTAGTTCTTCAATAGGCACATCGAGGCCGCCCTTCTTGGCCACAATTTTCCAAAGGTCAACAGCCTTTAAAGCATCTTCAATAGCAGCGTCTGAAAGACCTTCAGCAGGATCAGTGTTCAGCCTCACGCTACTTCCTTCGATGAGAAATGTGTCTTGGGGTACGCCGATGAGTCTTGTGCGGATCTCCTCGCGGGGAATGGTGCTGATGTCAAGGCCATCTACCAGTATGCGACCACCATGTATATCTACCATACGGAAGAGGGATGAAACCATGGAACTTTTACCGCTATGGAAAACTTGGGTCAGTCAAAGTAGCCATGGGAAAGGGTATGTGGTTATACCTTCCAGTGCGTCCGCAAATACCGATCTTTTGTCCAGCTTCGATCGACAGCGTTACGTTCTTAAGGACATGTTCAGATTCCCTAAAAGTAGATATTAGCATTGATTTTGTAGTAAGAACCAGCCCCAAACATACTTATATCCCGCCCAGACTCGATCAAATACGATTGTACCTTTGGAGGGCCATACGGATGGAGGGTGCTCTTTCTCTTGCGGCTCGTGTTCAGAGGCAGTGTCTGTCGTGAACGACTTAATTCTAGAGATTGCGCCGATATGAGTCTCAAGCGTTGTCCAGAAAGTCATCAACAGCTTGAGATGTTGACTGAACTGGATGATATTGACGAGCGCGACACCAATTAATCCAGCTGGCAGGATACCTCTCAGCTGAGTGACAATAACCACGACCAGCACAGCTATGACAGTGACAATCATGTCAAGAACGAGGGTAAGCCATCTCTGAACGGCGTAGAGAAGGTAGAATGGTCTCTGCGACCTGTCCAAGAGCTCATGATGCCTCTTCTCCAGAGCGGCGCGCCATCCAAACGCACGAAGTGTCGCTAGGCCAGCCACAGACTCCGTGAAAAGGGCGTAAAGTGGACTCTTCGCCTCGAGGTCCATGAACCGCAGCTGACGTGATGTTCGAAGATAAGTATGTTGAACAACCCACAGCGTCGCAAGGAGAAAAGGGAATGCAATTGCCGTGTAGTAGGAACCGACAGCGATAAGAATCATCTCAGCGATACAAAGCACGAATGTGGCAAAGGTGTTGAGGGCAGAGAGTGGCAAATCCATGTCAATGAGCTGCAAGTCCTGACTGAATCGGTTAATGGTAGCCCCAGAATCATTGGTTGCGAAAAAGGACATGGGTGCGTTGAGGACTGTGTTCAGCAAGCTTTGGTGGAAATTGTTGCCTGATAGTGGTACCATTGTGACGATCATCTGCCAGGTGCTCAAGACCAAGAAGATGATGGATAATCCACCGAGCATTGCATAGATACCGAGATAGTAACCAAGCTTTGTAAAAGGCTCTTTGGAGTTGGCAGCCGCCCACCAGTTAAGCCAGATGGTAGGGAACGACTGGCAGAAAATGTAGGCGCAGATGGCTAGGACGAATACCATCGTGGGGATCCAGCCGATGGCGCGGATGTAGTACATGTAGATCGCCACATCGCCGGTGCGGCGGCTTGGGCTGCCTTCTTCGGGATCAAGCAAGGCGGCATCTAATGTTGCTAGCGCATCAATAGACTCGGGAGGAGTAGATGCGGGAGTGAGAGCAGCACCAGGTGCTTTCAATTGCGTCCCGTCTACTCCTGATGCGGAAGAGCGAGAAACGTAGTTGTCTGACTCTGTAAGCTTCCCGAAGCTGCCTTGGATACAGCCTGTACCAGTGCCATCCAAGCAAACAATGTGATCTGCGTAGGGGAGCCGATTGGCTATATCATAGTTAGTTATATTCCGTCAAAATCTCAAACTATCATACGTACAACGTGAAGAGGCGATAATGACAGTCGTGTTCAGATCTCGAAAAATGCCATGAGTGCCGAGAAGATTGTCAAAGACGGTGTTCTCGGTATGGGCGTCCAGACCACTAAAGACATCATCAAGAATAATCGTGGGCCGTTGAGCATACACTGCTCTTGCCAGACTGACTCGTTGACTCTGACCTCCACTAAGAACAATACCCTTACTGCCTATAATGCTAAGATCTCCTTTGGGCAGCTGAGTGAGGTCCTGTTTTAGAGCACAAACTTCCAATACCTTTTGGTACCAGCGCTCGTCTGGATGAGAAAAGGCGATGATGCTATCACGGACTGTACCATTCATGTGCCAAGGGGTTTGATCGCAGAAGGCAACATCAGTGTTCGAAACATGAACGGAGCCTTCCATGATGCTCACTTCTCCGAGAATTGCTTTGAGCAAAGTTGACTTGCCACTTCCAACGGGTCCCACTACAAGAGTGAGCTTACCCTTAGGAACCACAACGTCAATATTCCTCAAGACAGGTTTCTCGCTCTTATCATATGCGAAAGAAGCGTCCTTCACGACAACGCTGTTACCATCCAGCAGTCCTTCAGATGGTTCATCCGCCAGCATCTTAGGCTCTGTGGAGGCTGAGACGTTTCCCTTTTCTTGGTCGCTCGCTGATGGTTTCGAGGCCAAAGAGCCAGAAGACTTTCCGCGGTCCTGAATCAACCTATCATCGGCTCGGGGTTCTGAATTGAGAAAGGCCTGGATGCGCACAAAGCTTCCCACAGATCCCATGAAGGATGACAGTGCGGTAACAAAAGACGCCAGAGGATCTTGTAAAAGTGCAAATAGTGATAAAGATGTGAACATTCGGTTCGTGTCCAAGTTTCCTTTTCCTCCTTCTGATTGAGCTAGAAGACTATATGTCATAAAGGTCAGAATGGGAGCGAAAATGGGAGCGAGATAAGCTGCCAGTGTCAGAATAAGTATGACTTCAAGTAAATACATCACAAGATTTTGAGTACTCACCCAACACCATATTCCAGATCAACAGTCTGCGAAATTTGCCTGAAATATGTAGCTCTTCCTCACGCATAGCTTGGATTCGAGTACCAAGGACAGAGGAAAGACCACACATCTTGACGCCCTTCATGCTTCCCAACATCTGAGATGTGACAGAGATTCTCCTCTCGATCGCCTCAAGCCAGATGGCCTGGCGTGCCATGACGAAGCTGACAGCGATCACAGAGCCGACGATCGAAACTGCATTGGAGAAGAAATTAGTAAGTGTTGCGAGACGCTTGCAATGAAAGCTTACATAAAGCTGCTCCTACAGGAATGAGACACGCCAGGCCAAGCTGGCGTCCTAATAAGTAGACCGCAATGACAATCTCGATCAAGTTCGCCCAAACATCATGAGCTGTCCGCCAGCCTGTATCAATTCTCTCAATGTCGGCACTCATAAGTGTGAGGGCAGCAGTGGGGTTGGCAGCAGTGATGCTCATGTCCGTAGCCTTGTCATAAAGCATTGAGATCAGTTGGCCACGTGCCATGGTTGTAGCGCGGACAGTCATGTGCTGGTATTGACCGGTGGTCACCTGTGATATCGTGCGTCAGGGGGATATTCCCAAGTTTGAGAGCAGTGTGGACCTACGGCCAAACCGACAAAGACAAGGAACCAAGCACCTATTAGGCCATAGCCCTGGTTCGTGTCGTCAGAGTCGCTATCCCTCTCCGCCCACGCTAAAGTGGCTGAGATCAGAAATGGTTGGCAAAATGTGAAGCCAATGAAACATAACCGGGGAAAGACAATTGCAAGGAGAGGTCCCTGAAGTGTTTTGAAGACAGTGAACATCAAAGCGTAATCTCCTTTGTTAGAAGCTACTCTGATGTCAGCAAAATTCACTATGGGTTATTCGAAACAACCAACTTTTCCCCCAGGCATCTTGCAGCTGGGTTTGCAGATATGAAGATTTGAAATGTTTTTCGAGTGGGAATAAACTCTCAATCTGTAGGGTTTGAGAATAACCAATCCGGAACAGCGGAAGCTGCCAGGAGAAGAACCAGTGCGAGAAGACACCACTCGTGACTTCTGAGGGTAGATCACGGTACTGTGGTCGTAAGAAATTACGCTTCTCGACGGCTTCTACAGCTAACAAAAGAAACTTGATAACTGTTGCTACAAGGGTGGTAACAGCTTGAGGGTTATTGTAGCCTTGAAGCCACAGCGTACGTGTTCGCGTAGCATCAAAAAGGACTGAGAAAAGTAAGAAGAGGTTGAGCACGGTCGAGGGCCGATATGAATAGACATGCTCGACATAGGATAACCCTAATAAGCTGATTGATGCAACAAATGACAAAGCAGCGGCCGGTAGAGAAGCCTTCGTAGCAATAGCTGAGGGTCTGGTCCAACAGATGAGAAGGGCGATTTGAGACGCCAATAGAAGCAAGCATAGTATCTGTAAGTTGTTAGAGTAAGCATTCATGGTTTTGAAGTCATTAACTTGCAATTTTGCAATAGAGCCAGTGATTGGTCTCAACCTTTACACTGTTCTTGCGCAAGAGATAAGTGGCTCGACAAGGGGCAGCAAACAGCAACAGAACCGTGATTGGCACTATGAGAATGGATTCTTCGAACAGCAAAGTAAAGTCGAATCCGCCTCTGCAGCCATGTGCGTAGGGGCCGAAAGACTTGTCACACTGAGACGAATTCATTGTTGGTGGTTGACGGTACCGATAGTGCATTTACCCAAGTTAGATTTGGTTGAGTCGCTAGAACAATGATTATTTCTCTTAGCGGACCTCCAACGTGGGCAGCAAGAAAATTGGTTTACCCTGCAGCTCGCTTACAAGAGGCAAAGTGGATGAGCGGATGAGGAAAGGGGAAAGAAGGCCAGAAAGAGCGGGCAAGTTGGATACGAGAAAATTAATGGAACAAGTGTACTTCACCCTTGGTCTAGATTGAATTTTGACAATCCTTGAGGCCAACTTGTCAGGGGTTCATTACCCATGTCCTGACATGATGTGGTTCAATTGGGCGTTTGGCTAAGGGCGGCCCGTGACGGGACGGAACGTCTAAGCTGCAACGGGGAATGACGTGCAAGCTGAAAAACATTGCTCCATTTGGACGGGGAATTTGCTCCACCGCGACGTCCAGTTGTGCTGTACCCTTGTCACCAGCCATGATTGGAATTGGTCGGAACCTGTTCCGTGTGGACACAGCGCTTACAATTTGATTTAAGCGAATGAGCCTGGTTTTGTTTCTTCTCCTTGGCGCCACAGCTAAACTATCTCCGATGAGCCCGGCCATTTTCCGAACGACTAATACAAATAGGGCTAAGCGCTCCTAGTCAGGTCTTCCTTTCAAGACGGCAGATCTCGATACGGCGTCGACGCGATGTCGCACGACGTGGTCTTGAATGTAACGTCGAGGAGTTCGTGTAACTGTTCGAAGAAACTTTAAGGGATGTTCTAGACTCTTTGTGGTACTGAAATGTCATGAAATTTAACTTCTGACCTGCACTGCAACCCGAGATCCACATCGAGCTCACGGACTTCGTACCGTCCTCGACACCTCTGTAGGGTAGGGTATGGCCATCGACTGGACCGTGCATATAACTTCAACTCTTACAAATCAACCCCTGCTTGCAAAAGCGGATAATTTGATGCGGTTCCGCACCTGCATCCCTTTCAAAGTTAAACAACTCATGATGATTTATCATCTAACACTTTTGGCTTCCTATTGGACTTCTTGAGACCAACCCAGCACAGCTGAAATTACTGTGGCGTACGGATGACTTTCTGTCCGGCAGCGGTGTGGATCATGGAATAACAACCTCGCCAGACTCGCCGACGTCAACGGCGCTCCAGCACATGCATACTAATTCCTAAATGTAGTGGCCGTTGAAGTTCCCCATTTCGTTTCGTAGGTAGGGCCTCACCCTGTTAGCTTGGCCCACGTATACACCAATCAGCTACCCTCGAACTGAGCACGCCAGGGGTGGAATGTCTCACTTCGATCAGTCTATTACTTGGCCAACATGATATGATTTGCAACATGTTGATCATATCCAGCTGCACAGCAGAATTTTCTCTCGATTATACGCGGTATACTCGGTCAACTGGGTATCCTTGTTCTCCTTGGCAACCCGCAGGCGCCGCGTCCTCGTACATCTAAAGTATCACACCCAAGCATCCGAAAGAAAGACTGAAAGAACACTTGGACCTTTCCTTGGTAGTACACGCCAATAAACAAGTTTTAGTACCAAAAGTGTAGCCAGGAATGGACTCTCAATATCGCATGGAACAAGTTAAAGCAATACCATATCACTGCTAGCTAACCACAGTCCAAGCATATTTGCCATTGCAATGGTGTATCATGACGCTCAAATTAAGATAACCGAAATGGAAGGGCAGAATGCTCCGGTGATACCGGTCGTAGTCTTTCGGCCAGGGTCGGATGTTGCAAACTGTCGAGGTATGCAGCAGAGACAAGCCAGCCACCTACATTTGACCGGTTGAAGTCTTCTTTATGTAAAGGGGTGGATGAACAAGTGGAGGCCAGGGGGTGCTGCTTCAGCGCAAAAGAGACGGAAGAGTCTCCATTCTTAGCAATCCCGTCATAGACTGCGTAGAAATCACTGTGCCCCTGACTTTCAACGCACCAAGCGTGTAATGAAACCAGAACTCTGCAAAGTGGCCATTCAGCTGGAGGCCAAGATGGCCGGAACGTTGAGGTCGAGTTGTTAGCACCCCGGTTTCCTCCCTGAATGGCGAGCTTTTCCTATCTCGTATGACCTACTCTGTTTTACGGACAAGGATACATCCATCTTTCGTTATCCATACAAGCAGATGCGTTCCACTTACTTTTTTCACCCCATGTGAACCAAGAAACGTTAATCGAACTTCGTTGTACCCAGATTGATAGAAGTATTCACAGGTGATATCGATCTGATATACCCGTTACTCCAAGTTACGCGTTGTTCTAAAATACGAACAACGCTTTGTTACTCACTATCTACCTTCATCACCACTACCATCGTGCCGATACACAAATGGCCCCAACAACCTGTGGCTGTGCTACCATGGGGAGTAAGGTAATGGCAGCTATGGAGCCAACCATCTTTCCAGCGTCCGAGACTGGCGAGGAGAATCAGAGTTTGATATCTGATATCCCGGGACGATTGGGAAATGAAGCTGTTGTCAAAGATCTTGTTCTGTCCCAGGAGGCTCACTGTGATGTATTTTACGTAGCCTGGGCCATCCTCCTCAAGTGCTTCACGGGACTCGATAATGTATGTTTCGAATTCCAGAGTGAGCACAAGATCGCAGGTGAACCAGGACGCTGCAGCACAGATGGTCACACATATGCTATGCAGGTGCGTATTCTTGCCGATCAGACTGTTCAGAACCTGCTTGGCGGGAAGCATGCTGCACTGGCTCTGGTACCGGAGAGCAAGGCCAAGACACATTTCAACACAAGCCTTTCCATCTGTAGCTTCGATGAGAAGCAAGATGGAAACACCAATCTGTCTTCATGGTGCAAAGTCCAAATGTGTGTTGATCCTGTCACCCTCAACACGGTTCTGTCATGGAACCCTACATTCATGACACGAACACAAGCGGAGAGCATCAGCAACACCTACACCAAGATCTTTGAAGAGATTCTCGTACAACAAGACACAATTATTTCCACTCTCAAATATTGCAGCGAGCAGGATGAGAGGCAGATCTTGGAGTGGAACAGCACTCCCATGAGCCACGTACAGGGATGTATCCACCAAGCCATCTCAGGACAGGGCACCCTACGACCTGATGCAGAGGCAGTCTGTGCCTGGGACGGCAGTTTCTCATACGTGCAGCTCCTATCCTTATCGGATCGACTTGCATCTCACTTGCAGACACTGGGTATTGGTCCTGAGGTGTTTGTACCTATTTGTTTTGACAAGTCGAAGTGGACCGTTGTGGCTATGCTAGCGATCCTCAAGGCCGGTGGCATATTCGTCCCATTTGACCCTACCCAGCCCTTGCTACGCTTGCAGGCGCTGTCACACAAGGTAGAAGCCAAGACTATCCTGTGTTCCCCTCAACATCAAGTTATGTTGGAGGGCGTCGCGCCCGAGCTGATACCTGTTGATACACAGCTATTCGAGAGACTGGCTGAGCACAGCGAAGAGGTCGCCTGTGGATCTTGGAATGACGGCGCTTACATGATCTTCACGTCCGGTACCACCGGAGAACCCAAAGGTGCTTTAATACAGCATGGCGCTCTTCTGTCAAGCGCCCTTGCTCACGGGCCTGCTATGATGATGGACAACAACACGCGTTCACTTCAGTTTGCCGCATCGACATTTGATGTGAGCATTACTGAGATCCTAACCTGCTTGATACTGGGGGGTTGTGTTTGTATACCCAGTGAGGAAGCCAGATTAAATGCTATCGAGGAGGCTATTACCCAGCTTCAAGCCAACTGGGCCCTATTGACACCAACATTTGTCAAGTTCATCAATCCCACCAATGTCCCATCTCTCAAGACGCTTGTCACAGGTGGAGAAGCCATGACCCAAGCTGTCATTCGGTCATGGTCCCACATCAACCTTATCAACTGCTATGGACCTGCGGAAACATCTGTTGTCTCGCATGTACATCGTGATATGATGGAGGGCAAGAACCCATTGAACATTGGCCATCAGGTTGGCATCCATTGTTGGGTTGTTGACCGGTATGATCATGACCGTCTCATGCCTATTGGGGCGATCGGCGAGCTGGTAATTGAAGGCCATACGCTTGCGCGAGAATACTACAAAGAGCCGGAGAAGACAGCTGAGGCTTTTATTGTTGACCCTGCTTGGACATACCATCAGTCACAACGTGAAAAGCCCAGGAGGATGTACAAGACTGGCGATCTTGTTCGATACAACCATGATGGCACTTTTCATATCGCCGGCCGCAAGGATGCACAGATCAAGTTTCACGGTCAGCGCATTGAGCTTGGCGAGATCGAGCACCACATCAACGTCAGCCTCAACATCAAGCATGGCATGGTCGTACTCCCCAAAAAAGGCCTCTGCGAAGGTAGACTCTTGGCTATTGTTCAGCTGAGCGATGCTTCGGCCAATGATCTGGTTCCAAAGGGCCAGCCTTACAAGCTGATCGACCGTCCCCTCGCTAGTATCGCGCATGCCAAGGTTGAGGAGACGAAGGCACTTCTCGCTAAGAGGCTACCTGCATACATGGTCCCTTCTATGTGGCTTCCACTCGAGTTCATCCCCCGTCTTCAATCGGGAAAGCTTGATCGCAAGCAGACAGGGCAGTGGGTTGAGGACATGACCGAGGCTTTCTACCGACAACTCAACCCGATCGCTATCAATGGTAATGACAAAACCTTGAAGTTTTCGAACGAGACGGAGTCCAAGCTACACGATATCTGGACTCACGTACTGAACCTCAAACCAGAACAGCTTGGACTCACCCAGTCTTTCTTGAGCGTCGGTGGCGACTCCATCTCTGCTATGCAAGTCATGAGTGAGTGCAAGAAGCGTGGGCTGGGTCTGAACGTCTCGCACATCATTACTTGCAAGTCCATCACTGCATTGGCACTACAAGTAAGGGATATCGAGAAGCCTGCACTATTGCAGGAGTCTGTGGAAACTCCCTTCGAGCTCTCGCCCATCCAGAAGCTGTACTTCTCGCGACCGAACCATGATCAGGGGCACTACAATCAGAGCTTCCTTCTTCGTACGAGTCGACATATCATCGAAGCAGACTTGCGCAAAGCTATGGAGGTCGTCATACGGAGGCACTCTATGCTTCGAGCTAGGTTCAGTCAGGATGCTGATGGAAAGTGGTACCAGCGAGTTACAGACGAGGTTACGACTTCCTATCGACTGCGTACGATTGAAGTGGCATCAGGAGATGAGCTCAAACATTCGATCATGGACAGTCAGACATGCCTTGATGCTTCTAATGGCCCACTCATCGCTGCTGACCTTATCGACGAGATTGGGGAGCAACAACGTTTATTCATGGTCGCCCATCATTTGGTAATCGACCTTGTTTCGTGGAGAATTATTCTGCAAGAGCTAGAGGAGTTGCTGTTACGACCTGAAGCTTTCCGCGATCTGGATCGTCCTTTACCTTTCCAAACCTGGTGCAAGATGCAACAAGATCATGCTCTTGCACAGACACCGGAACAAGCCTTCCCCATGTCCGCTGTCCCCGATGGCAACGCTAACTACTGGGGCATGGAAGATGTGTCCAACACCTATGGACAGATGACTGGTAAGGGCTTCGAGATTGGGCCAGCACAGACGTCTCTCATATTATCTAAGTGTCACGAAGCCTTACGGACGGAGATCCCAGACGTTCTTATGGCCGCTATGATCTTCTCATTTGGTCAGACATTCACCGACCGTCCCATCCCGGCCATCTTTGCTGAGGGTCACGGTAGAGAGACTTGGGATCTCTCCACCGACTTGTCAAATGTGGTTGGATGGTTTACAACAATTTACCCTGTCTTTGCAGGCTCTGATGCGTCTTCTAGTCTCATCGACACTATCAAGATGGTTAAGGATGGCCGACGTAAGGTTCCTGCCAATGGAAGACCTTACTTTGCCAGTCGTTGGTTGACGCGGGAGGGTGAGAACGCTTTCTCCCGCCACTGGCCATTGGAGATCACATTCAACTACCTCGGTCAGTATCAGCAGCTTGAGCGTGAGGGTGCACTCTTTACTCCAGTAGGCGATATCGCTGGAGAGGTCAGAAGTGCTACTGACGGCGCCGATGTCGGTCCATTGACGACGTGCATTTCACTTTTTGAAGTATCTGCAGTCATCATCAAGGGTACTCTACGATTCTCATTCTTGTTCAACCAGAACATGGAACATCAGCCGGAGATTCGACAGTGGATCACCTCGTGCCAGCAGAACCTTGGCCGTCTTATCGAGTCACTGTCAATTATGGCCCCCGAGCCAACACTAAGCGATTTTCCGCTTCTGTCTCTCACCTACGATCGGCTTCATCTGCTCACGCAGGAGAAATTACCCGAGGCCGGCATTGATGACACCAGTCGAGTGGAAGACGCATACCCTTGCTCCCCGATGCAGTCAGGCTTGTTAGTTAGCACGACAAAAGACAGCGCTACCTACGCTGCGTATACCCTCCATGAAGTCAGGACTAGGAGTGGTCTACCAGTGGACGTTGCGAAGCTTGAAAGTGCTTGGCGGCGGATGATTGAGTACCATCCCATGTTGCGAACTGTCTTTGTGGAAAGCGTGACCCTTGAAGATTCCCTTTATGATCAAGTGGTTTTGAGAGATGTTAAAGCTCCACTGATCGTGTCTGAAAGGGATACCGATGAAGAGGTAGTCCGCAGCCTCGATGTGCCACGACACCACGAGGATTACTCTCCCTTGCTCCACGTCTTTGAGATTTGCAAGTCCAAGACAGGCAAGGTCTTTTGCAAGCTTGATATCAGCCACGTTATCATGGACGGAACCTCCCTCTCCATTCTCTTTCGCGACCTGTCCCTCGCGTACGCCGGCATGCTGGGATCGGACAAAGGTCCTCAGTATAGCGATTATATGAGGTATCTCCAGTACCAGACACCCGAACCAGGCATCGAGTATTGGAAGTCGTACCTGATGGGCGTGGAGCCGTGTCACTTTCCTATACTCGATGACGCTGAGGTCGTGGAGGCGAAGGAGTTGAGACACCTCAGAGTCAAGTTCGACGAGTTGGCTCAGCTCCAGAGCTTGTGTGACGAGCGCGGGGTCACCATCGTGAACGCTATATATGCCGCTTGGGCGCTGGTGCTGCGTCTTTACACCGCCTCAGATGAAGTCTGTTTCGGTCATCTTACCTCTGCGCGCGACCTGCCGATCGACGGCATTCGCGACGTCATCGGACCTGTTATCAACATGGTGACTTGCCGAGTAAACATCAATGCTTTGACCACTCTCGGCGAAGTGATGGCGCTCGTGCAAAAGGACTTCCTTGACAGCTTAGACTATCGTCACATCCCCCTTGCCCAAGTCCAACACGCCCTGCAACTTTCTGACACAGCTCTGTTCAATACAGCGCTGTCGTACCGAAAACTGCCACCCGTACCGCAGAACCCTCCGGATCTTGTGTTTGAGGAAGTCCGTCCCACATACGATCCTGATGAGTACAACGTGTCCGTCAACATCGAGGCCGGTGAAGATAACATGGCTGTTGACTTGATGTACTGGTCGGATACCATGTCAGACGGCCAGGCCAACAACGTTGCGCACGCTTTTACTGCGGCACTTAGCAACATCTTGCACCACGCCGACCAGCCTGTTTCCCAGCTCGACCATCTCGGTCCATATCACCTGCAGCAAATCTCACAGTGGAACCAACACATGCCCGAGGCTGTTGAGAGATGTGTGCACGACCTGTTCCAACAACAAGTGATGTTACGTCCCGATGCCCAGGCTATTGCATCGTGGGACATGGACTTTACCTATACTGAGCTTGACGAGGCATCCACCAAGCTTGCTCATCACATCGCTGCCCTAGGTGTTGAACTTGAGACATTTGTACTCGTCTGCTTTGACAAGTCAGCCTTTGCGATCATCGCTATGTTGGCGATCCTCAAGGCTGGTGGTGCGTGCGTTCCCCTGGATCCAGCTCATCCCGACGCTGCCATCAGATTACGTGCTGAGGACACGCGTGCTCCTGTCGCACTCGTCCCACCCGAGATGGCCTCTCGTTTTAGAACGATAGTCGGTACAACAGTTGTCGTGGACAAGTCTCTCCTCCAGACCACCTCGCAGCAGGCCCCTCTTCCTCACGTCGAGCCTCACAATGCATGCTTCGTCATCTATACCTCTGGAAGCACTGGTCGGCCTAAGGGCGTGGTACTAGAGCATAGAGGTCTTGCTACCAACGCCATGTGCTCCGGTCCCAAACTTGGCTACAGCGACAATTCGCGAGTCCTTCAATTCGCCTCTTACACATTCGATAACAGTCTCGCCGAGATCTTCAGCACACTTACTCTGGGAGGCTGCGTGTGTGTGCCGTCGGAACACGAGAGATTTCATGACCTGGCCGGGGCTATCAACCGTTGTCGCGTCACAATGGTTGACATCACTCCAACTGTTGCTTGTCTACTCAACCCTGCCGATGTCCCGACGTTGAAGACTTTGGCTCTGGGTGGCGAGGCTGTTACCCAGAAGTGTGTCAGTATATGGCGCGACTCTGTGTCTTTGCAGTGTTGCTACGGACCGTCTGAATGCTCCGTCAATTCAACGTACTCGGGTGAAATTGCTCAACCGGGCAAGGCTACCAACATTGGACGTGCCGTCGGCTGCGTTACTTGGGTGGTGGAAGCTACTGATCATGACCGCTTAGTTCCCATTGGTTGTGTGGGAGAGCTACTCATCGATGGTCCCATTGTTTCGCGTGGCTACCTCAATCTACCGGAGAAGATGGCCGAGTCATTTGTTCCGCCACCTACCTTCTTGCAGCAGATGCTCCTGACTACGTACAAGGGACGCAAGCTCTACAAGACGGGCGACCTGGTGCGCTACAACTCTGACGGTACACTTACTTACCTTGGACGCAAAGACACGCAGGTTAAGCTCCACGGCCAACGCATTGAACTCGAGGAGATTGAGCATCATATTGAGACCAGCTTGCCCCAAGGCTGGGCTTCTGCTGTCGAGCTTGTCGCGTTCGAGGCCAGGAAGGCACTGGCGTGTTTCATTTGCGCCGACGCAAATGTCTCCCACCAGGATGGAAGCGAGGAGAGTACCCTACTCGCTATGGATAATATACTCAGGATGCGGGCCAAGGATCTTGAGATCTTGCTGTTGAACGCTATTCCTGCTTATATGATTCCATCCATCTGGTTTCCTGTGTCGAAGATGCCCATGACCTCGTCAGGGAAGCTGAACCGTCGCGCTCTCCGATCGCTAGCACAAGCTGTTCCGACATCGCTCATGAATAGTTACAAGCTGGTTGCGAAGAGTGGCCGCGCTCCGATTAGCGACATGGAGAAGCAGCTAGCTGCTATGTGGGCTAAGGTGCTAAACATCGATGTTAACGCTATCGGAGTCGATGATCACTTCTTCAGACTTGGTGGCGACTCTCTCGCTGCGATGCAATTGGTGACGTTGGCGAGAAAGGCAAATATCAACCTCACTGTCACTCGAATATTTCAGAAGGTTTCACTTCTGGACATGGCCCAGTCAGCACAGCCCTTGTCTCGGTCTGCGGTCACAACTGTGCAGCCATTCTCACTGCTGTCCAAATTGGCTTCACTGGATGTAGTACAACGCGAAGTTGCTACCGCTACTCAGCTTGATGTTACGGCGATCGAGGATATATATCCTTGTACCGCCATCCAAGAGGGCCTCATGGCGCTCTCAGCTGGGAATCCGGGGTCCTACGTCGCTCAGTTCGTCTTCCGTATCCCAGATACTATAGACATGGACAACTTCAAGATGGCTTGGCAGCTCGTGATCCAGGCTGAGCCAATACTGCGGACAAGACTCGTCCAGACGACCTGCGCTGGTGCTTTGAACGTGGTTATGGTTGATGACGCTCCCCAATGGTCCACCATTGGGACCCTTTCGGATGCGGAAGAGTCTCGGCGTCAGATTCCACTTCAAAATGGTGCACAGTTAACCGAATACGGTCTTGTTGAGGATGGTCGTCAACTCTTGTTCGTATGGACTATTCACCATGCTCTCTATGACGGTTGGTGTCTTCCCATTGTTCTTGATAAGGTCAAGCAATGCTATCAGAATCTCCAGATCTCGGCTCGGCAACCAAGTCTAAGCGGCCCCAAGTACTCAACCTTCATCCGATATCTCACCGAGGTTAATGCCAGTCAGGATAACAAGTTCTGGGCATCATACCTCTCCAACATCTCGACACAGCACTTTCCTCGCCTTCCCTCTCATGACTACACACCAAGCGCGAGTGGTCTTATTATACACAAGACCGAGTTCAACACTGAGCCATCAGGATCAGGTATCACCTCAGCTACCATGATCCGCGCAGCATGGGCATTGACGATGTCTACCTACTCAGCAGCAAATGATGTTGTTTTCTGGGAGACCATGACTGGCCGCGATGCTCCCGTTGATGGAATTGAGGACATGGTCGGTGTGACATTGGCCACTGTCCCGACCCGAGTGAGGCTTGAGCCTTCACAAACGGTAGGCGACCTTCTCAACACTGTCCAATCTGAATCCGCTGCGGTCAGAATGCACCAGTTTGCAAGCATCCATCGCATCAGTCGTATCAACTCTGATACAGCTTTTGCTTGTGCCGCGCAGAATCTCTTGGCCATCAACTACGGCTCACGGCAGTCGACAGATCCCTTCTGGTGCGAAGAGACTAATGAGATGGCTGGTACTAACTTCTACTCTTACGCTCTCATGCTCTCTTGCCACATTGCTGATGGTGTGCTTGAGACTGTTGTCCATTTCGATCCGAATGTCGTCTCTGAGTCACAGACGCATCGCATCATGGATCAGTTCGGTATGATGCTGACGGCCGTCCAATCTTCGGAACTCGGGAAGGGAAAGGTCGGTGATCTTGAGACGATCAGTGCTCGGGATTACCAGATCTTTTCTGAGATGAGTCGACTGGCACCACCTGCTATGGAGAGGCTGGTACATGACCTTATCAAGCAGACTGGGGAAGCGCAATCACTGGATAAGCTGGCCGTCTGCGCATGGGACCAGAGCCTCACTTACTCGGAGCTAGATTCTCAGTCTACACGTCTTGCATCCATCCTGACTGCAGCTGGCGTTGGCGCGAATACTTTCGTACCCTTCTGCATGGAGAAGTCATCTTTGGTCGTTGTATCTATGCTGGGTATCCTCAAGGCTGGTGCCGCCTTTGTGCCATTGGACTATGCTCACCCCAACGCTCGTATCAACGCTATCATTGACGACGTTGAGGCTACCATTATCTTATCTTCGCCCCAGTACGCCGAGCGATTGACGAAGCTGGGAACAAAGGTCATACCTATCTCGTCTACCTTGCTAGAGACCTCCTCGTCGTCTGAGCATCCTAGTATCACGTTGTCTGCCAACTGTCCGTCCTACTGCATTTTTACATCTGGCACGACCGGCAAGCCGAAGGGTACCATTATTAGCCACTCCGCCTTTTGCACTGGAGCGACTGCCCACGGGTCAGCTATGGGTATGAATGAGTCACCTCGGGTCTTGCAGTTTGCCTCACATACCTTCGATGCGAGTATCATGGAGACTCTCAGTACTCTAATCCACGGCGGAACTGTCTGTGTGCCGTCCGAGGATGAACGCATGCATGACGTTGCGGGGGCCATCAATCGAATGGACGTTAACTGGGCTCTGTTAACGCCTTCTGTCGCCCAGCTGATTGAGCCGTCTCTCGTTCCTGGACTCAAGACGTTGGTGCTTGGTGGTGAGGCTATGTCTCGCTCGCATATCTCTACCTGGGCGCCATGTGTCCAGTTGATGAACGCCTATGGACCCAGCGAGACCTCTGTTGTCGCCACCGTCAACCCCAGCGTTGACCTTTCCTCTAGCCCTTCCAACATTGGACGTGCTATAGGAGGCGTCTGCTGGATTGTCGATCCTACCAATCACAACAAACTTGCACCTGTCGGCGTTGTCGGCGAGCTGGTGGTAGAAGGCCCAATTCTTGCACAAGGGTATCTCAAGAACTCTGAGAAGACCGCAGAGTCTTTTATCATCA
Source organism: Fusarium clavum (assembly GCA_004367155.1). NCBI lineage: Eukaryota > Fungi > Ascomycota > Sordariomycetes > Hypocreales > Nectriaceae > Fusarium > Fusarium clavum. The sequence goes on along the minus strand of QGEC01000157.1, from coordinate 42,896 downwards.
ACCCGTCATGGTGCAGCAAGTTCTCCAGCAACACCTCGAACAGCGACCGCAGATTTTACAAGACCGGAGACTTAGCCAAGTTGGATGACGACGGATCTATCGAGTTCCAAGGCAGAAAGGATAACCAAGTCAAGATCAACGGTCAAAGACTTGAGTTATCTGAGATTGAGCATCACCTGAGCGTGGACCCCGTTGTTCAATCTTGTCTAGCATTTGTCCCATCTTCTGGTCCTCTCAAGGGTCGTCTCGTGGCTATGCTTTCACTTCAGTCCTCTTCTGTCGTAGGTTCGGATATCACGGGAGACCAGGCGATGCGACTCGTCGACTTTGCGCCATCTCAGTTAACAAGCATTCGTGATGTGCTTGCGGGAAATCTGGCCGCTTACATGATCCCATCTATCTGGATTGTCGTCAATAAGATTCCCCTCCTACCTTCTGGCAAGCTTGATCGCCGACACACGACCAGGTGGGTCGAGTCGATGTCATCTGAGCAACATCAGAAGGTTCTTGGCGCTCAGGACCAGGACCAGGCATCGGGCCTCATTCTAGACCGTGACCCTACAAGCATTGAGACCAAGCTTAGAGCTGCCTGGGCCAAGGTCCTCGGCATCGCTGTCGACAAGGTGCCATTTACGCGCTCATTTATCCGACTTGGGGGCGACTCAATCTCAGCGATGCAGCTGATGGCTGTTTGCAGGAGTTCCGACATGGCTGTTTCTGTCAGTCAGATCATGCGAAGCAAGTCCATCATCGACCTTGCGTTGTCTGTCGCGGCTGTGAACGATCTTACACAGGATGACGAAGAAGAGGACAAGCCTTTCCCACTTTCGCCTATACAGAGAGTGTACGTTGAGAATATGCTTACTGGCTCTACTCAATTCAACCAAAGCATGCTTCTGGAGACTGGACGCAGCATCACAGCTGGGGAATTGTCGACTGCTTTGGAGACAATCGTCAAGACGCACAGTATGTTGCGTGCTCGTTTCTCATGTGTCGATGGTGTTTACACTCAGCGTATCGCGTCGGATATTCTTGGCTCCTACATTCTTCAATCGGATGTGGGTGTTGATCGGTCTCGCGTTTCCTGCTTGATCGAAGAAAGCCAGAAGAGCTTGAATATCTCCCAAGGGCCACTCCTCGCCGCAAGAATCGTCGAAATGGAGAATCCTGCCAAGCAAATTGTCTTCTTTGCCATTCACCATCTCATCATCGATGTTGTCTCTTGGAACATCATCCTCCAGGATCTCGAGACATTGCTATCATCACCCACCGCCAGACTACCGAAGCCACTCTCTTTCCAGACTTGGAACTCTCTACAGCTGGAGGAGGCTTGCAGCAATACAATGGAAAGTGTGTTCCACGACATTCCTCCGCCTTCACAGAATTTATCTTACTGGGGAATGCAATCTGTACCCAATGTCCATGGCGATGCAGTCACCGAGACTGTAGAGATGCCTGCCGACGAGCTATTCGGTTCTTACCATGAGGCGCTTGATACCGATGCCGTCGATGTCTTGCTTGCCTCTCTACTCGCCTCCTTCCGTGAAACGTTTTCCGACCGGTATTCTATGCCGTTTATTCTCAACGAGGGCCACGGAAGAGAGCCGCCAGACAATAAGGTAGACTTGTCACGCACTGTTGGTTGGTTCACCACTCTTTGTCCCATCTACCTACCCGATACCATACCTGCCGAGCCCGATCTTCTTGACATGGTATGCTGGGTACGGGACTTCAGACGAAAGGTTCCTGGCAAGGGCCGCCCCTACTTTGCATATCAGATGCTATCTGATGCAGCCCAGGCCGCAGAGTGGCCCGTCGAAATCGCTTTCAACTTCCTCGGTCAAACACAAAAGACGGAACCTGAAGGCGCCGTACTCAAATCAGCGGGCAGCATGCTCGATTTGGCGACTGCAGAGACAGACATTGGAGCTGATGTCCCACGTCTTGCACTCATTGAGATCACTGCTTCCCTGTGTGGCAGTTCCCTGAGCTTCAGCGTTGCCTTCAACCGCCAGATGCAGCGTCAATCTGGTATTCAGGACTGGATCAGCTGTTTGCCTCAGTTTATCCATGGGATTGTCAAGAGGCTGTTTGAAGCCAGTATTCAACAGCAGACGCCCGACATTTCCCTTCTGCCGCTGGTGTTTAGTGGTGCATCAAGAATGGAGGCGAGACTTGCCGAACTCGGGATTTCGTTCCATGACGAGGTCGAGGCTGCCTACCCTTGCTCCCCAGTCCAGCAGGGTATCCTCTTAGCTCAGATCAGGAGCCCTGAGTACTACTCCTACTCTGTCTCATTCACCGTGAACCCAACTCAACCTGGTGATGCAGTGGACGTACAGCTACTAGTGGATGCCTGGCAGCTTGTCGTCCAACATCATTCCACTCTCCGGACTATATTCGTTGATGGTCTCTTGGAGGAGGGCATCATCAGCCAGGTTGTTTTACGCAAACATCTTGCCGCCATTTCTATTCTTAACTGCTCCGACGATGAACGACTTCATAAGATCTCCGACCGATCTCCACTACCTGTCATGAGCAACACACCCCCACACTATCTTACGGTTTTCAAGACTGGAGATAAGGTCACATGTGTTCTGGAGATGAGTCACGCCATATTTGATGGAACCTCTATGCCAATCCTGTTCCGTGACTTGGCACTGGCGTACCAACAGTCACTTCCTTCCACAACCATCTCTGTGTACAGGGACTATGTGTCTCATCTACAAGACCAAGGTTCTCATGACATCAAGTACTGGCAATGCTACCTCACTGGAGCCGAGCCATGCCATCTACGCTTACTCTCCGAAACAGCGCAACCCAGGATCTTGCGATCTCTCAATCAGCGTATCTCCCATGCAGAAGGTCTACATGCATTCTGTACCGAGAGAAGCGTGACGCTTTCCACCCTTCTCCAGCTGACTTGGGCCCTGGTTCTCCAAGCTTACACGGGCCTTGACGATGTGTGCTTCGGATATCTTGTTGCAGAGAGAGATGTCCCAGTTCCTGACATTGACAGCGCCATTGGCGTCTTCATCAGCATGCTGGTCTGCCGTGTGCGTTTCTCTCCAGCCTCAACCGTCGGAGACGTACTCGGGGCTGTACAACACGATCTCAGTGCATCCATGGGCCACAAGAACATTTCACTGGCCGACATCCAACGCGTGACTGGTTTAGCCAATGAACCCCTCTTCAACACTGCCTACTCGTTCCAGCGACGTTCCGTCAGCAAGTCGATGGCGACTGGGCCTCTATCATTTGACGTCAGCGATGCGCAGGACCCAAATGAGTACGACTTGACCGTCAACGCCGAAGTCTGGGAGTCTACTGCGGAGCTACAGCTGTGCTACTGGTCAGACAAGGTATCGGATTCACAAGCTGCGAATATTGCATCCACCTTTGATCAAATCTTGACTTCGATCATCTCATCCGACCCCATTGTGCCAGCAAATCAGCTCAACATTCTCAGCGACCATTGCGCACAGCAGTTGACCTCTTGGAACAAAGTCGAGCCAGAGCTAGTGAATCGCACCGTGCACCAGGTCTTTGAACACAATGCCCAGCATCTGCCCTACGATACACCGGCTATTGAGGCCTGGGATGCCACCTTCACCTACCGCGAGGTCGATACCGCAGCTTCTCAGCTTGCTCATCACTTGGTATCTCTCGGTGTCACACGCGAGATGTACATCCCTCTGTGCTTTGAGAAGTCGGCCTGGACACCCATCACCATGCTTGCAGTCCTCAAGGCTGGCGCTGCCTTTGTCCCGGTCGATCCCGGCCACCCTCCGGAGCGAATCACCTTCCTCGTCAATAACATCGATGCCAAGCTCATTCTTTGCTCACCATCCCTCGTGGATAGGTTTGCAGCCATGGACATCCCAGTCTTTGCTGTCAGCCACGAAACAGTCTCTCAACTATACGCCTCACCAATCTCGCCTGCAGTCGAAGTTCAAACACGCGACGCTGCGTATATCATCTTCACCTCAGGAACGACTGGTTTACCCAAGGGCACTATCATCGAGCATGCCGCATTTACCACCGGTGGTATCTCTCATGCCCGAGCCATCAATATGACCTCATCCTCTCGCGTTCTCCAATTCGCGTCACACACTTTTGATGCCAGCATAATGGAGATCCTGACCACCTTCCTAGTCGGTGGCTGTGTTTGCATTCCCTCTGATGAGGAGCGTATGAATGACTTGGCTGGTGCTATCGCCAGGTATAACGTCAACTGGGCCTTACTTACACCATCTGTGGCAAATGTGCTCAAGCCAGGTAGCGTTCCGAGTCTCAAGGTTCTCGTTACCGGTGGTGAAGCAATGTCAAGAGACCATATCACCAAGTGGTCAAGTCACGCTGCTCTCATCAACGCATACGGGCCTAGTGAGGCTTCAGTCATTGCTGCAGCGCACACCAAGGTGGATCAGCATGGCACAGTGGTGAACCGAGAGCCTACCACTATCGGACACGCTGTCGGGTGTCGTTCCTGGGTCGTCGATTCACGCAATCACAACCGTCTCATGCCCATTGGAAGTATTGGCGAGCTTCTTATCGAAGGGCCCATCGTTGCAAGGGGATATCTGAGCAATGAGACCAAGACTATGGAGGCATTTATTGATCACCCGTCGTGGCGTGCGAAGACCAGGCTTTCTGGTGACCGGGTGGACAGGATGTACAAGACCGGTGATCTGGTTACATACAACTCTGACGGTTCCTTGAACTATATTTCGCGCAAGGATACACAGATCAAACTCAATGGACAACGAATTGAGCTTGGTGAGATCGAACATCACGTCAAGGTCAACCTGCCTGCACATGTCCAGTCTGCTGTGGAGTTGGTCGTACCTCAGAGCAAGGCATCAACCAAGGCACTGGGTGTTTTCTTTGCCAGCAACGAGTCTGTCGAGACTGACACGGCAGAGCTTCTCCTGCCTATGTCATCCACTTCCATGGAGATGTGCCGGTCACTCAAGACAGCCATTAGCACGGCTCTTCCACCACACATGGTACCGACCATTTACATCCCAGTGGTCAAGATGCCATGGACCTTGGCGGGCAAGCTCGACCGTCAAAAACTCAAAGCCATTGCCCAGTCAATTCCTTCTCAGCAGATGGGTAACTACAAGCTCGCTGGGGCCACCAAGAGCCGAGCTCCAAATACCTTCATGCAACGCAAGTTGCAGCAGGTCTGGGCTAAAATCCTGAACATAGCTCCGGACACTATCAGCAGGGATGATAGCCTTTTCAGGCTCGGTGGTGATTCCGTCGGTGCTATGAAGGTCGTTTCCGCCGCTAGGACGGAGGGTGTTTCCCTTAGCGTTATGGACATTTTCAAGACTCCCATTTTATCGGAGCTGGCTACCTGTTGCGAACAATCTGACCAAGCTGCTATCGCCAACGTTGAGCCTTTCTCATTGTTGCAGAATGTTGTATCTCCCTCTCTCCTCCTTGACGAGGTCGCCAAACACTGTGGCATCCAGCCGAGCCAGATACAAGATTTGTACCCGTGCAGCTCCCTTCAAGAAGGTCTCGTGGCTTCCTCTATGCAGAAGCCTGGTGCATATGTTGCCCGCTACGTCTTCAAGGTGCCGTCAAGCATCGACATGAAACGTCTTAGGATGGCATGGCAGAGGACCGTTGACCACGTCGACATTTTGAGATCGCGTATCGTGAACACTCAATCCCTCAAGTCTTACCAAGTTATTCTTGCGCCACATGAGATTGATTGGGAGTACTATAGCAGCCTTGGAGCCAGCTCCCGTATCAACCCTATCCCCGATCGCAATGGCGGTGTACTGACCCGCAATGCCATTGTCCACTCTTCCGATGATGACATGCGATACTTTGTATGGACGGTGCACCACGCTCTATATGACGCTTGGAGTATGCCCTCTATCCTCAAGCTGTTCTCCGATATCTACCAAGGAGAGACTTACCTCCCACCAATTGTTCCCTACGCCAACTTCGCCAAGTACTTGGCCGATATTGACGGTCAAGCCTCAGACGAGTTTTGGAAGGCCAGGTTCCAGGCAGCCTCTCTCGTATCTCATTTCCCAACCACCACTGCAACCGACGAAGAGCCTTCGCATGCCTCGCTGATTCATACGATACAGTACAGTAAGGAAGGTCTCGGTATCGATGTCACCATCTCAACGATCGTTCGCGCAGCTTGGGCCCTTCTTCTGGCCACTCAGACTGGCTCCGATGATGTTGGCTTCGGTGAAACATTATCCGGCCGCGATATTGCTCTTGACCATGTGGAGGATATCCTAGGCCCAACGCTTACTACAGTGCCTTGGAGAGTGCAGATTGATCGAGGCGCTACAGTTGGTCACTTCCTGAACACTCTTCACAAGCAGGTAGCTCAAGTCATCCCCCATCAGCATGCCGGTCTTCAGCATATCAAGCGTCTTGGGCATTCGATCGCGGTTGCTTGCGACTTTAGAAACTTGCTTGTCATTCAGTCCGGCGACGACACAGCCAAGGACCAGGAATTCTTACAACCACTTGAAGACCAAGTTGAGCACAAGACCTTCTTCACTTACCCATTGGTTGTTGAATGCGCCATTGAGGCAAATGACCTGGTTCTCACGATCCATCACGATGAGACCGTCTTGACAAACTGGCAGACCGAGCGTATAGCTCGCCAATTCGACGCTCTTGTCAATCAGCTTATTTCTCTTTCGCAGAAGCCTAGTCGTACATTGTCCGATCTTCAGCTGCACAGTCAAGAGGATGTCCAGATGATCAAAGGATGGAAGTGTCAGTCACACGTTATCTCTCACGACACCATCTCCAGCTTGTTCTTGCAAACGGCAACCACTTATCCCAACGCCCCGAGCATCCGCGCTTGGGATGGCAATCTCAGCTATGGGTCTCTTGCTCAATACGCTGCACAACTCGCCAAGCACCTTATGCAGCACGGTGTAGGAGCTGAGGCCATGGTACCTTGCTGCATGGACAAGTCTCTCTGGACGTCAGTTGCCATGGTCGCTGTCATTCTTGCGGGCGGTGCCATTGTTCCTTTGGACCCCGCTCATCCTCCCGCTCGCCATGCAGAGATCACCCTCGAATGCAGCTCTCGTGTCGTACTATGCTCACCGCAGTATCAGGACCGCTTCAATGGCGTTGCTGACACTGTAATCAGTGTCGACAAAGAGTTGTTCAACACCCAGCAACATGTCTCACTGCAAGACCTTCCGAATTTGTCGACTCAGCATGCCGCTTTTGTCATATACACTTCCGGCAGTACTGGTAAAGCCAAGGGCGTTATCATTGAACATGCCTCATTCGTCGCGAGTCTCAGAGCCTACACACAACGCATGCATCTCACGTCAACTTCTAGCGTGTTTCACTTTACATCCTACGCCTTCGACATCGCCATGGGAGAGACATTCGGTGCGTTTACTACTGGTGCTTGTCTCTGCGTTCCTAGCGAAGAGATGAGGATGGCCGACTTACCAGGCGCGATGAACTCACTCGGTGCTACATGGGCCTTCTTGACACCGTCACTTGCCAATATGCAAGATCCATCCAGCTTTACAACACTCCAGACACTTGTCTGCGGAGGTGAGGCAATGTCAGCTGAGACTATTGCCAAATGGGCAGATAGGGTTGAGTTGATCAACGGTTATGGACCTGCTGAGTGTACTATTTTTGCTGTCGCCAACGCCCATGTCTCCGCCGACAAGGATCACACCAACGTTGGCCAAGCTTTGGACAGTTGCCACACTTGGATTGTCCATCCTAGGGATCACGATCGTCTTGCTCCTGTCGGCTGTGAAGGCGAGCTACTCATCAGTGGGCCTATCGTTTCCCGGGGCTACCTCAACGACGACCGCAAGACCGCACAAGCATTCATTAAGAGCCCGGCCTGGATGCACCACTTTACTGAGAAGTCTGTTCGTCTATACAAGACAGGCGACTTGGTTAGGTATCGCCCTGATGGAAGCTTGGTATACGTCGGTCGCAAGGACAATCAGGTCAAGCTTCACGGTCAGCGTATGGAGCTCGGCGAGATCGAAGCCTGTCTTGAGACGAACGCGCGCCTGCGCAATGCTCTCGTCGCACTGCCAAAGTCTGGTATCTTCAAGGGCCGACTGGTGGCCATAGTCTCATTCAAGGACCCCGAGTCCGAGAATCCAGGCCTCGCATCTTCGCAATTCACTCCGGTTTCCCCTTCCGAGATGGAAGCTGCTCGCCTGCAGGTTTCTGCGTTACAGCACAATCTATCGGAGAACCTTCCACCTTATATGATGCCCTCTTCCTGGCTCGTGGTGAGCGCTATTCCCTTATTGCTATCTGGAAAGCTTGATAGGGTTAGTTGCCAGACATGGCTTGCCGATATGGATGTGGAGATGCCCGAATTTGTGGTTGACGGTGGTCCAAGTGAGGATGCTGTAATGTCTGACACCACAGAGACTGGACGTCTACTACAGCAAATCTGGTCTTCAGTTCTTCGCATTCCAGAAGACAAGACACCTACCAACCGCTCTTTTATTTCTCTCGGTGGCGACTCCATCATGGCCATGCAAATTATGTCTCGCTGCCGTGACCACTCCGTCAAATTGACCATGCGAGACATTATGAGCGGCAAGTCCATCATTGAGTTGGCTTCCGTTATCGAGGAAGAAGGCCGAGCTGCACCCGGCGCCATATCAGATGACGAGGACGATGACAGCCAGCCATTCGGACTGTCACCGATCCAGCAGCTCTTCTTTAATAACAGCTCCAACAAAGACCGTGGTGACCGCTTCAACCAGAGCCAGCTCTTTTCGATCCATGGTTCCATTGATATATCCAGCTTTGCACAGGCCATTCATATACTTGTGCAAAGACATCCTATGCTTCGCGCCCGTTTCAGCAAGTCCACCGACGGACAATGGACACAACACATTGCCGCAGACACTGAAGATGCTTACTTATTGCACTTCCACAACGTTAGCACCACAGCCGAGTTGATTGAACGCGTCGCTTTCAGTCAAGAGAGCATTGGCATTTCCGGTCCCGTCTTTATCGTGGACCACTTCACAATGCCTGATGCGCCTCCAACGATCTCCCTCATAGCCCACCATCTCGTCGTCGACGTTGTGTCCTGGATCAACATCACCCAAGACCTGGAGATATTACTCTCGACCTCTCTTCCTCCATCACATAGACCTCTCTCATTCCGACGATGGAACGTCGCACAGACCGAGCACGCCAAGTCGCTCGAGAAGAAGGGCGAAACATTCCTTCCATTTACTGTACAACCCGCAGATATGGACTTCTGGGGCATGTCGAACGCCCCCAACAATTATTCCCAAGCCATTCAACAGTCATTTCTCCTTTCCGATACCAACATCTTATCCATGTTATTGACCGAATCCCACACAGCACTCAGGACTGAACCACTCGATCTCTTCATCTCGTCTTTGCTCCAATCATTCGGGCAGTGTTTCCCAGACCGAGAACTTCCAACATTGTTCAACGAAGGTCATGGTCGCGAATCATGGGACGATAACATTGATCTTTCTGAAACTGTCGGATGGTTCACTTCCCTTTGTCCCATTCACTTATCACAACAGAACGTCGAGCCGACTGACATTATCGATTATGTTCGCAAGGTCAAGGACTTGCGACGTAGCATCCCCAGCAACGGTCGTCCGTACTTTGCTCGGTGCTACCTTACCGAGTCTGGAAGGCTCCATCTCGACAAACATGAACCCATGGAGATTTTACTGAACTTTCTTGGCCGCTCTCAACAGAGTGGTGAGGAAGATACTATCTTGCGCTCTTTGGACTTGCCATTGAGCGAGGAAGATGTCCAGGCCATTTCAGATGTCGGACCCGACACTAGACGCATGGCTCTCTTTGAGATATCCATCAACATTCTCAATGAGGGCATCCAATTCACCTTCATGTACAACAAGCACATGCTCCATCAAGACCTCATCCAGGAATGGGTTATCACGTGCAAGGAGGTTCTCACCAATATGGCCAAGGAGCTCAGCACAGCTCCATCCTTGCCTACCCTCAGCGACTTCCCTCTCATGCCCTTAGACTACGCCGGGCTCCGAGAGATAGTTGACAAGTCTCTACCTGCCGCTCATGTTCGTTACGATGAAGTGGAGGACATATATCCATGCTCGCCAATGCAGGAAGGTATCCTACTCAGTCAACTACTTGATCCCTCGCATTATCTGTTCCATACCGTACTCGAGGTATCTTCTCCCACTGGTGTAGCTATTGATGCTTCACAGCTGGCTTTGGCTTGCTCAACGGTTGTTGAACGTCATGCCGCACTACGCACCATCTTCATTGAAAGTGTTCACGGTAGTGGCTCCTTTGATCAAGTCGTTACACGTCCTCACAAAACTCGAATCAGCACGATCAAGTGTCGTGAGATCGATGTCATGGCAAGACTGAACACAAGATCGCTGGCCAAGACTAACAAGAAACATGGACAGCCCATACTTCCTTATCAGATCACCATTTGCGAGACACCACAGGGCAAGGTCTTCATGAAGCTTGAGATGAACCACTCTGTCACAGATGGCGCTTCTACGGCTGTTATCCTTCGCGACATCTCAGACGCTTACACCGACAGCTTGCCGTCCACAAAGGCACCATCCTACAAGGAGTACATCAAGTATATCTTCAACCAGTCCTTTGATTCAAGTCTTATTTACTGGAAGACCTATCTCTCTGGCGCTCACTTCACCGAATTTCCAACCATGAACTCAGACCATATGGTAGCTAAGACTCTCGGCTCCGCTACCGTCGACTTTGGTCGGTTCACCGAACTACACTCTCTAGGTTTGGAGCTCGGCGTGACATTCTCCAACATGATCATGGTCGCATGGGCACTTGTTCTTCGGAAATACACTGATTCCCAGGATGTTTCATTTGGATACTTGGCCTCCGGTCGCGACGCTCGTATCGATGGGGTCGCTGATATTGTTGGACCTTTGATCAATATGCTCGTGTTACGCTTCCAATTCACACACGGCATGCTTCTCAAGCAAGTCCTCCTCGACGCCCAAGAGGACTACGTCAACAGCCTGCCATATCAGCATTTCTCTCTTGCCCGGGTTACTCATGCATTGGGACAGGCGAAGCGTGGCTTCTTTAACACAGCGGTGTCCATCCAGAACGCCGGTTTATCGGAAGACTCAGATCTCGGGACCCTTAAGTTCGAGTCGGTGGATGCCTTTGATCCCAGTGAATACGCCGTTACACTCAATGCAAACACCACTCGCGGTGATGAAGGTATTGTTTTCCGGTACTGGAATACCGTTCTTTCACATCCGCAAGCCGAGGACCTTGCACATGTGATGTCCGAGGTACTCAGCGACATCATTGATCACAGCGAGGAGGCCCTGTCGCACTTACGGGTGTCGCAGATTTCGTCGCTTCCTACCTACGCCAATTCATCTGTGGAAGACGGCTGCACGTACCAGCACGACCATATACACCGCCCAGTCTCAACCCCCACCTCGACAGTCAGCTACTCAACAGGTCCTGGTCCTACCCTCTTCTCGCCCTCGGCCTCTTGGGGTACGCTGACCAAGGATCGCTTCCATGAGAAGCTATCAGCGTTGTGGAGAGATCATCTCAACATTGACACGAATGAGATCACATATGAGGGAAGCTTCTTCGAATGCGGTGGTGACTCCATCATCGCCATGGCCATGGTCGGTGACGCCAGAGACGAGAATCTCCCTCTCACGGTAGCTGACATCTTTAAGAACCCCACTTTCGGCTCTATGCTTAAGGTTCTGAGAGACAAGTCATACAAAGACAACGACATAGCGTCTACCGACGGTGACACTTCCCTAGTGGACTCCAAGAAAGATGACATTATCGTCAAGGAGTATGTCTACAGACCATTGTCTCTTCTCGGACAGCAAGACCCTGAAGGATTTGTCCGTGGTACTGTTTGCCCTCTCGTCGGGGTTTCTCGGGCCAGTATCATTGATGTTCTCCCAACAACCGATTTCCAAGCCCAAGCCGTTGAGGGCAGCCTGCTGGACTCACGATGGATGTTGAATTACTTTTACCTCGATGGATGCGGATATTTGGACGTTACTCTTCTAAAGGAAAGTATCACAAACGTCACTGCCGCATTCGACATCCTCCGTACCGTCTTCGTGCCCTATCAGGCGACCTACCTTCAAGTCATCCTCCGTCACTTACAGCCTGACGTCACCATTCAAGACGTTGATGACATCGAGCAGTTCACTTCTGAGCTTGAGTCAGATCATCTTTGCCAACTTGCACGCCCTGAGCGCCCCTCTCTTCGCTTTGTCATTGCACGACATAACTCTTCTCAACGACACAGGATCTTCATCAGACTATCTCACGCGCTGTACGACGGTGTCTGCTTCCCGGCAATTCTCAACGCCTTGAAGACATCTTACGAGGGAGAACCCATCGTCACCACGCCCTCATATGCGTCATACATCTGTGGTGTGAGGGGTAGGACAAGGTCCGAACAATACACATACTGGCGATCACTCCTCAAGCATTCCACTCCAACAGACATCATCCCTCGACAAACGAATGTCATGCGCACAATTCCCACTCAAGTCCTGAAGAAGGTTGTACCTACACCCTCTCTTGCGGCTTACAGCATCACTACCGCCACTGTCGTCAAAGCAGCTTGGTCTACAGTCCTTGCCAAAGCCACGGGAAAGGCGGACGTTGTCTTTGGTCATCTCATCAGTGGGCGCAACGCACGCCACGTCCCTGGTATTGAAGCTATCGTCGGTCCTTGCCTGAATGTAGTTCCTGTTCGTGTGCCTTTCCAAGACTCATGGACCGTGCTTGATCTTCTCCGCCATATCCAACATCAACAAGTGGACAACATGCCATATGAATCACTTGGTTTCAGGGATATCATCAGGAACTGCACTGATTGGAACGACGATGGAGCAATGGGCTTTTCTACCATGGTTCAGCATCAGAGCATGGCTCAAACGGATAGTCTATCCATTGGAGACAACACGTATAATGTTGGTGTGATCGCGTCGCAGGAGGATACTGCCGACTTTAGCGTCGTCACTACACCGCAAGACTCGAGCAGTACTGAAGTCTGTTTCTTGTACCCTGCGGGTGGACATGTGGGCATGGATTTTGCTGAGCAATTATTTGATGCTCTATGTGATACCATTACTGATTTTTCAAAGAACGTCAATGTTCCTGTTGTATTCTAGCCATTTTTCTTTTCTTTTTAACTACTGTCTTTCCTTTCTCTTCTGTTAGTTAGTATTATCAAATTCTGTTCACTTATGGATGCTGTCCCATAATCCCGCGTGATATTCTCTAAGTCTTTATTCACTGAAAATCAAGTATCATATAGGACTTGGAATGATTCTGATATTGATCCTAATTTACAGAATGGGGGTATCTGGGCTTTTATCTAATTGATATGAGAGGGGTGGGTCATTTATACATTAAGCATTAATGGGTTATCTTTGGGACCCAAAGATAAGCGTAAGTCCGCGGACTCTGGTAGTCGGAACCAGGTTAGGTCGTCTGGGAGGTATGAGTAGGGCCTCATGTGGCTCAATGGCTTTTGGCGTTGGTGCTGCTGCTGTTTCTTTGTGCCTCGTTGTGGCCGCCTCCGCCCCCTCGTTTTCCATCTTTCGTGCGTTATTCTTCTCTTCTTACTTCTTCTTGTCAAGCCTTTGTTGTCATATCGTAGTGCTGCCTGTCGAGCTCTTTTGTCCTTTTCTTCTGCCTTTTTCTTCTTTTGTTGGGCTTGGTGCTTTGCTTCCGCTTCCACCTAGTTTATGCCTCTGCTTCAGCTTGCTTTCTTGCGTTCTTCCTCTCCAGAGCCATCTTTGCCTTCTCTTCTGCTAGCTTCTTAGCCCTCTCCTCTTTGAACTGCCTTGCTACCCTGTCTCTCTCTTCAGCTCGTTTCTTGGCTCTTTCCTCGGCCAGCTGTCTCTCCCTCTGTTCTTTCATTCGCCTCATTTCTTTCTCTTTCTCAGCTGCCAACTTCTCCGCTTCGTTGAGCAAACTCGCCTCTGCCTCTTTTTTCTCAGCGTCCTTCCTTGCTCTTTCCTCTGCTAACTTCTCCTCCTCTTCTTGGAGTCGTTTTTCTTCGTCTTGCTTCTCCTCGGCTTCTCGTTTCGCCACTTCTGAAGCGAGGATCCTTTCTGCAGCTTGTACCATTGCCTGCCGCTCGGCCTCTTTTCTCTCTTCATCGATCTTCCGCCTCGCATAGTTTAGCAACGCCGCCTTTGCCGCTTCCCTGTCCTTCTGTCGTTTCTCATTGACTTCTTCCTCAAGTTGACTCTCGTCTCGAGTCCGATAAAGACTTGTATCAGTGAACGTAGAAGCAGAGCTCTTTGCATCAAACAGGGCAGCTTTTGAGTCTCTGTGTGACTTGTGTTGCGTGCTTCTCGAGACCTGTCGCTCTTGCTCTCTGAGCCTTCTCTCTTCCTCAGCTCGACGGACGGCTTTCCTTGCGACCAGTCGAGCCCCTCGTTCTTGTTCTCTTTTCCTTCTATCTTCGCTTTGAATACGTCGTCGATGGTGACTATGTACGCTTCTGTCCCGAGTAGAGTGTCGTTCTGCCTCTCTAGGCTTCCGGTTGTCACGCTCTTGCTGGGTATCCTCGTGATGGTTACGCGAATGTCGAGCCTTAATCCTTCGAGCTTCTTGATCCTCCACTGTCTCATACGACCGTTGAACACGTCGTTCTGTTCTTCGAGGTTCGCGGTCCTCCTTCTTTTCTTCCTTAGGGTGATGACGCCTAGAGCCTGTCTCTTTCCGCGTGGGTCCGATAATCCGACCATCGTCATTTTGTCTGTCAGGCTCCTCCCTTGATTCATTCTTGTGATGATCCTTCGAACTCATCATATGTCGCAAGAACCCAAAAACTCCACCAGCATCTTTACTCCCTGTCAGCTCATCTTCTCTTGACTCGTGACGCCTAGGTGTGCGTCTTTTCTCTGTGGCCTGATGATCTGCGTCATGTTCTGGAAAATCTTTCTTTTGGGGTCGTTGCGAGACTCTTTGAGATCGGCGTTCATTTTGCGCACGGCGCGCTTCCTCTTCTAATTGCTTAAGATTACGGTGTTCTGCGATGGCAGCTTGATACAGAACGCGTTTGTTGATGGGTCGGGCTTGTGGTTTTTTACGATGAGAAGGCGGTGGGACGCGCGAGACGCGGTTACCGATATTTTCAGCAGAATCGCCAGGAGAAGATTCAGCTGTGAAGTTCCTCAAGTTCAATACTTGCCGGATCTTTGAAGCTACAGCCGCTGGGCTGTGGGCGCGACTCGTCTGGACCATCTCTCTGAAGATATCTTTAAGTGTAGAGGATTTAGAGAGTTCCCTCGGATGAATCAGGAGGGATAATAATTAATAGTGGAGCAATAACAATGCTCCCTGCAGATCGTAAATTTAATTACCGCATGATCTGTGATTATACCCGGCGGTGTGGGCCACCAAGCTAAGCTGCTACTCTTTCAACTTTGCTATTCTTCAGCGAATGGTTGGAACCTTCTCTGGATATTGCTGAAACGACCCTCCAGTAGCAGTAGGGTTCTGGTAGCCTCTTTTATGCTTCAGAACGGTGGATTCAAGAGGCATTCCTCAATCATAGGGAGCTTGGAAGTGCCAGTTGTTAAAGTCCAAGCTTAGCATCAAGTCACCCGACACACCGTCGTCTGCCACGTATCACTCCACTTTTCCTTACCAATCACAGCCCTTCGGGCGGACTAACTATCTCCCTCATCAGTGAAACCCTGCGCAGCCTAGGGTAGATAGGCTCTGTCTTGCTTGCTGATTTTCAGTTGCCATAACTTGGTAAACATTAACTCAAGTCCATTAAAGTGCAGGTAAAATGTCAACAGATAACTTAGGCATATAATAGTGCTATTCTCAAATGTCCCAACGCAGGTGTTGTCGCTCCCAAATTCCAACTTTGACATCCGAATAGGGATCGTTGTTTTGGAACTGTGTTGGCAATCGTGCCACATTACGGCACCTGACCTTTGGGAGAAAATAACAACAATGACATCATGAGTGAAAAATAATATAGTTGTATTTTGACCAGCCAATCAGTTCGTAGACAAAAGGCAGGAACACTGCCAAGCATGTTACATGTATTCTAGAGTCAGGTGTTAGATGAACTGTGTGTTGGGATTTACCAACACTTACAGAGGCTGCCAGCAGAAACAGGGCTCGGAAACACAAGAAGCTTTTAGGTATAACTACGTCATCGTTCACTTCCTGGGTGGACGGAGCTACCGGAAGAAGAGGCGGAGTCTATTATCACCCCTGCAGGTACGTCACGTGCGAACTCGTTTCCCACCAATCAGCTACAAGCTCATCCACACACCAGTGTGAGCTTGAAAGAGGTTCGCTCGGGCAATCGCGAAACGTACCCTGTAGCTCACTTAAGACATCGTGAGCTTTCCACTTAAGCTTACAACTAATTACACCAATGAACCCTTACGTATATAGATTCATTTAGCACTAGATAGAACACTTAGCTCACTAGTTGTTAATAAGACTTCTTTACCTAAAAACGCTCAAAAGGCTTTATTTACTATTTAGAGATGTAAGACTTTGCGTCGCTTAACATTTATGCCTTATACGTTTGCCAAAACAAACCAAGTATGGATTAGTGTTTTCTTTGGGAGCCGCAATTGCCCCAGAATCCATCATTTGGCACATGACAGGTGGCAGCTGTCATTGCACGGAGCACCTTCCGTAGTCAGATCATCAAGTGACGATGTGCAAGTTGTTCGCCTGCAAGCCACTGTACGGGGATGTACTGTGGTAGTCTCAATTCCCTTGCCGTTCGCAGGTAAAAGGGAAATCGGAGATCGGATGATAATCTCCGGGGGTCAAACACTCTAAGAATGGTGATGATAAGCTCGTATCGCAGAAACAAAGCCGGAAATATTTGTGACGGTGGTCAGGATGTCTCACGGCGTGTCGCACCGTAATAAGAATACGAGAAGTAAATGGCAGGGATGGCCTCAATTCCAGGATGGACCCACAAGACCCCCTACCTAACGATGCCAAGAACAAACGATCTTTGAGGGTGTTAAAAGATTGTGAGTCTGAATTGTCAGGGTTATCAAATAAGGGAATCAACATGATCTTAGCTATAGTATTGCCAGGAGGTTATGTATTTACTATAATTAAAAAAAGAAAAAAAGAAAAAAAGAAAAAAACTTAACTTTGCTTAGAGATTATTAAGAACTCTATATTTCCTATGGCTAAATCAAGAAGACATTTTGTAAGCTGAAGGTAAAGAAAGCTCAGCTGAACTCGGACGTAGAGGCGTGGGGCACTCATATTTCAACAAGACATGCATCAGCCACAGACTCAAAATACCACCGACAGGAGTTGGCAGAGGGAGGACACTGTTTTCCTAGTAGACATTCAAGCGACGGAGATAAGCTCCTGATGGAAGTTGCCGAGACAAGTTTTTCTGGCAAGTTTGTCAGTACTTAACAGTGACACGCTGAATGGCTTTCCGATGTAATGGGAACGAGACTACTAGCCGCCCGTTCATGGATCAAGTTAATTGTTACTTCCGCCGCCATTTGGCCGTGTGGTAGAGTTTGTAGCTTTTCGCGATTTATAATTACCAAAATGGAGGTGACATACTTGTTGTGTTGACGGTACTTAGCATTTCTTGAATAAGATGAGGTTTAACATCGCTAAAAGTCGGATAGTTACATTCCATGAAATGGGATCAAATAAGCCTGTGAGTAATGGCCTTGTTGCCCAGTCATCAGGTCTTGCAGTTAGTCACTGTGTTCCGAGATCATCGTCGATTTACTTTCGGTACTCAAAGCACATTGCGAGGTGTTACATCATCTACCTTACCTTGTGATCGGTTGGAATTCGGCCAACATTCTTGAAAACTTGAGGAATTTCGAGACCGTCTCTTGGTCAAGGATAGTATTAGTAAAAGTCTTGCTATGTTTCAATCTCTATCTTCGCAAGAGGAAAAGGCAGAAAGGATGGATGGCATGCACAATGGATATGTGCTTTTGGTAGAATTTGGTACGTGGGTAATAAGAACATGGGTGGCCGCCTACCTTCAACCGCTTGATCTCCAATGAATTCATAATATGAGATAAGGAACGGAGATAGATTAGGTCGACGACTGTTTCTAGAGACTTGTAACGCTGTTGTAAACCCCTGTTAGAGTTCTGGGTATTCCTTTTTGCGTTTAAAAGACACTACTCTGGTCGAGCCACAGCTATCGGTGTACTGGTTAAGTAGTCGGTTCTAGAGACGAAAGATTGGCACAAAAAAGGATTGACACGTGAAGTGAGACGCACGCAGTGTAACGAAAAAGTTACAGGTACATAAAATTCAATAACCAAGAGTCAATCTTCGAATTGATATAAGTAACAAGATGGATCGAAGATCAAAGTAAACGTATACTGACTAGCCCTCTCGGTGTGAATATCCATCAGAATACAAATTTGAAGGCCCTTTTAGGTGTCTGGACTACAGGCTTGTCCCGCACATAGATATAGGCACGAGTAAGATCCCAAAGTACTCAACACTTCTTAGGTTTAACGCAATATCCCAGCTAACATGTTAAATTAGTAAGCGTCGCTACTTCATGAACTTGAACTTACTTTGTTACGAACAAGGCCTTCTTTACAGAAGCAGCCACTAACACACTCCGTGGTACAGATCTGGGGCTTGGGATTGTCACAGGTCTCTGGACAGGCTGAGCCGCAGGCCTGGTATCTCTCACCCTGTGGTTCTTATTTAGGATCGTAGTGTAGCCTCGGAATGGCTAAGACTTACATGCGTGCATTTCTGAGTTGATGAGGCAGGGATGGCTACGATACCAGTAGCAAAAAGAACCAAAAGTGAAATGCAGTACTTCATTGTTAATGTATTTTGAGAATTGAAGTATATCTTAAGGCGTGGTACAGAAGTTGAGATAAATTGAAGAGAAAAGAAGATACCTAGAGGTATGGCCTTATATAGTGATTATTCTTCTTGTGTTTGCCTGTAACCTGGCAGGCTTCTACTTATAACGCCATGTTCTGGACTTCCATACCGGACATGCTGTTACATTCCATATCCTATACCTATATGTTTCCCTCCTTACACTGCTTTGTATGTACTATAGATAACATACTGTAGACATTATTGTTCTGGTATGTACTTATACTAAGAGGGGCTTTTTACTCTTCTTTAACACAGAGGTCTCTACATACAATCCTGATTGCTTACAGTATTATCAATTACCGGGGAACAGATCAGTTAACATGAGCCTAAGAGTTATAACTACTATACAGTATTCACTTGCAGGTAACTAAATAGTACATATGGAGTATATTCCTTTAACATAAGATCCAACTAGCTTAATAAAGGCTAGCAAGAGCTGTTTACCTGTATATTTCTCCTTCTCTATCTACTGTTAAGGAGTGCAACTAGAATCTCAATATTATTAAGCTATACTGTGCAAGTGTTGGAACGGACTGTTTTATCCCTGTAGAAATAACATTTGTTACATGTAGGTTTTACGTCACAATGTAGGAAGGTTAATTAGGAGAACTCGCAAACCCCGCATCCACTAAACCAGATTGGTCCGTTTGTAATGTTATCTTTATTGCATACAAAAGTTCCATACTGTGAAGGGAGCTGCATTACAGCATATGTGATACATAATGTGGCTGGTCTTTGGTTGATTCTAAAACAGACAGCGGTAAGGATATGGGACTGGGACTTACACAAAGTATGCTATTGTGTACATAGTTGAGATGTTATGTTTTAACTTTACCGTCCTGTTCAAGACGCAGTAAAATCTTACTGGGAGCTCCCCCTTACTAGAATGCATGCAATTAAACAATCCCTGACCTTCCCACTACCTCCTGTGGTCCGATCACCGAATTGGATAACAATGGAGTTGATGTTGTCTGTAAGGCATTTGTAGTACCACACAATTGGTTCATTGGCTGCTTTAGGCTGTAACGCTGTTCAGCTGCAGTTCTTCAGTTTATGGACAGTTGGAGGAACCGGAAGACCAGTATGTCGGTACGTGTGACAGGTTACCCTAATTACCCTAGAAACTACTATAATACAATTAGCCTGTGACTCTTCCTAGAATAGATATAATAGGCATAGCTTAAGATTGATATAATAAAAGAATGTAACGGGGTTCGAACCCACGACGGGCCTGCCCCTGTCACGTGCTCCCACCGGTTCTAAAGGGGACCCCTTGGAAATTTCTGCACGTATGATAGGACCGCTAAGCTCTAGTCTTGCAATCAATTGACCCCTGCCTTCTTGATCTACCTATTACATTAAGATCTTCCGCTTTCCCTATTCCCGCTGCATTATCTATAGTTCAAGTTCAGAGTGTCAGATTGTGCCTATATTAGTCATAGGCTCAAATTGACTTGATTCAAACTCTGTCATGCCTCAGGTTTCCGTTGACTGTATTGACCGTTAGCTATTGGACTTTCTGGGTAGTATTGCCCGACATGTGCTGGCTCCCCACCAACAAATAACCCTTGGCATGAATACAACCAACAACCGTAATCTTGTTGGTTGGTCATTCCTTTTGCCAAAAGTCAAGGTTTATATGCGGACTGGCTTTTTCTCATAGTCTCAATTCGTCAAACCGCAAACTCTCCCCCGCTATGGACCCAGGATATAGAATATATCTCATCATGATCATATCATATCATAACGTGACCGTCGCTTCTCCAGTCTCCAGCACCTTTAAATTCTTTGTCTCTCGCAAGGACTGGCCTGTTCCTTTTTTTCATGAAATAAACTTCCACTTAAGCCCTTTCACTTCTGTTTCGCATAATGTCAACGCCACCCGCAACTACAACGAGTCTTAAGAGCTCCAAAAGCCCTACCAAAAGCCCTGCCAAAAGTCCCTCAAACAGCCCCTCTCGAAGCCCCGAGCCGAACGTTAGAGATAACGGTGTTCTCTCGGCTGCACACTGGCAGCAACTTGCTGAGGTGCGTTTGTTCATGCTAGTAGTTATGAAGGTGCGTTGATGCTAACATTAGTCAAGGATGAGGATTTGAACGAGAATGATGGAAACTCACTTAGCGACGGAAGCCTCTCGGCCTCTACAGACTCAATGACCTCAAGTATCTTTGAGTATCGCAAACTTCATGGACGTACATACCATCGCGAAATTGGAAACGCTCAGTATTGGTAGGTGGCTCTTTGTTTCATGCCGGACTGAGGCTCACTGAACAAGGGCTTCGAATGATGAGCGACAGAGTGAAACACTGGATATGAAGTACGTTGGTGAAGGTTTAAGAAAGACTGGTACATGATTAACCACCTCTCTAGCCATCATTGTCTCACTCTAGGTCTTGGCGGAAAACTCTATCTCGCTCCGATTGATAAGGACAAGATTACAGTAAGTATACATTTTGCCTCTTTAGGGGCTGATTGGGAGGCTAATACTTGCCCCCAAGAAAGCAATCGACATTGGAACTGGCACTGGTGAGTCACGTTGTTGGGACAGTGCTTTGCCAATATAAAGCTAACTGAGACCTACTCTTCTATAGGAATCTGGGCTTTGTATGTTTTTAATTTGGACACCGGATAACATCAACTGATTTTGGCTCCAGGGACTTTGCAGATGAACATCCCAGTGTGGAGGTTATTGGCACCGATATATCGCCAATTCAACCAGCCTGGGTTTCGCCCAATCTCAAATTGTAAGTTGAGAGCCCTGAGACATGATCTTCGTTGATGAGTACTTACGTTTCAGTGAAATCGAAGATTGTACTCAAGAATGGACATTCTCCCCTAACTCAGCAGATTACATCCACCTCCGCTGGCTGGTAGGAAGTATCCCTGATTGGTATCAGTTCCTTAGAGAGGCCTATAAGACTTGCAAGCCAGGCGGTTGGGTTGAAAGCTTTGAACCCTCAGCTATCATCACTAGTGATGACAATAGCGTAGAAGATACTTCTGCTCTAGGTCAGTGGGGCAGGCTCTTTATTGAAGGTGCTAAGAAATTCGGCATGAGCTTCAGTGTATATGAAGAAGAGCTACAGAGGAAAGCTATGGAGGCAGCAGGATTTATTGATATTCAACAATACGAGTACAAGGTGAGAGTATTCATCATCAATAGTTGCCGGGATGCTTACATTATATAACAGGCTCCTCTCGGTGACTGGCCCAAGGACCCGGAGTTGAAAGAACTTGGAGAGTTTGGTCGTCATGTTTTTCTCTCGGATACTCAAGGCACTGTGCTTTTTGTGGCTAATACCTTGGGCTGGTCGGAAGCAGAGATTCATATCTACATCGCGCATGCTCGAAAAGAGATCAAGTCGGGAAAGCATCATGCTTACTTTAAGCAAAGGGTCGTCTGGGGACGGAAGCCAGAGGAATAAGTCTTTGTGGAAGGGTTAGATATCGATCGATCTGAAGGAACGATTGGACGTGCAGTTTGCATATCCTTTCCACAGACTGGTCGAGATTTGATACGATTCATTCAACCCTGCAATGATAAGCTGTTATTACATTCGCTAGCCTATAGGTTCATCATAGTAAGGGTTTTATTCTTATCACAATTCCCTAGCTAATGGTTGCCCTCACGTTTAAGTAATTTCTCTGCCGTACCTTTGGCATACTAACTTACCCTGCATTTATCTCAACAGTGGTCAGTTGAACTTTACTCTAATAAAATTAAACACATATATAACAACAGCTGTCTCAGCTTGCCCTTCCAGAAAAATGTTGACTGTAGCAAGAACGAGCCTGATTGGCGCTCCCTACTATCAGTAAGACTGACTTCTCAGCTTCTGACCAGTAGTGATGGCGCCGGTGTTATGTTATACCGCTGCTCTATAAGCTCCAGCCTGTTATCCCTTTGCGGCGGGGACGAGGAGGTATGGGAGTCTGGCTTGAGTAATAGCGAGCGAGCGACCAATGCTGGCTGTCAGGAGAAGAAACGCATGAGTCAGGTTACTACAAGTGAAGGCTGCTGGCTCAGTGAAGCTGGGAAGGTCTCCACACCGAAGGCGTTTGCATCTGTCACAGCCATGACCACTTTCCACAAACACAGATCGCCACTTGTATCGGTGGCACTCATCGCACGCAAGAGGTTGATAACTAATGGGCTATTGCCTCCTTGGATTGAAGCTTGATTACCCACAATGTATAGCCAAGGCTGACCGAGGATAAGCACGGCGCTTCGGCCTTATTTAATCTTCGTTGACACCGGCTCAGCTTGTCCCAAATAGGAAGTCCAAGGTCTTAGCATTGCGCAGACGCATTAGAACAAACGTAATTATCAGATACGTACTTTTAATAGCATTTTATAATAGTACTGCTTGTAATCTTTTTTAACTACTTTAACTAATTAATAATAAGAGATAACTGGGAAAGTTACTTCAAAGATTAAATGCAAAAAGCTTACTATAATATGTTAATTTTAATTTATTACTGTCCCGGACCCTACAGAATGTATATATATTCATTGGGCCGAAGAAGTTCAGCTTGACAGGGTATAGGGTCAGTGCTGATGTCAGCCTCAATATCTTTTTATGCTAGCCAACAAGAATGAGGCCCTTGGAGGCAATGCCAACACACACGGCGAGAAGCGGGGTAGACATGCATTTGTTGTTCTTTCGTATAAAGTCCTAACACATCTAAAATGCCGATTGATTAAATAAAACTTTCTTTCTACTTATCTAACCAAAATCACCAACAAAAAGTCGTCAGCATGGAGGAAACAAACCTTTGCAAATTTTGCCGCAATGTCTTTTCTAATCCGGAAGTCGATTGGTCGTCGTGGACTCAACACCACACCAATTACAGTGATATGTTGTCTAGCGTTGCTGCCGGATGCATTCTTTGTCGTTGGCTGAGTTTACAAGTACCTCCTCTTCCCGCCGATTTTCTCGAAAGTAAAGAATTCTTCAAGACTTATTGCGACTTCAAAGCATTGCAATATATGTCAAGGGCAGTATGCTTTAAAGGAGAGTGCTCGTGGGGCTCTCCATTTTCCATAAACGGTTTGTTCGCTCCTCTAACAATCTTGGTGTCAAGAGCATGCAAGTTAACTTCTCGAAAGTCCGCCCCACAGGGCAAAATGGCGCAAACATCGTCGATAACAATTCAAATTCTACTTCACAAACACCTTTGTCTACCGCCCCAAGCATTAGTTCAGATGAACCGCTTGAAAAACTCAGGGTTTGGCTCCACAACTGCATCAAGGATCATCCATATTGCTCAAAGTCTACTAATCCTGAATTCTTTCCTACTCGAGTCATTGATGCACGAAATGTCGAAAACGGAACTATCAGTCTGCGAGATAAAAATGAGATCTGTGATCTCACTACGCCTGGCGGCAAATGTGAATCCCCCGAGCAGAGCTTCCCAAGTTACTGGACGCTCTCTCACCGGTGGGGCGACCCTGATAAAGTACTTCAACTATACAAGGGCAGCAACGAAAAAGGTACAGTCAGTAACGAAGAGCATTTCCGAAGAGGAATCAACCTTGATGAACTTTCCCCGACCTTCAAAGATGCAGTCCAACTTGTCCATAAATTGGGATATCGGTATATTTGGATAGATTCGCTATGTATATTCCAGGACTCGTCTTCTGACTGGGAGGCGGAGGCTGCACGAATGAAGGATGTTTATGGAAATTCCTTTTGCAATATTTCTGCTATTAAGTCGTCTTACGATACTTCGCTTGGTCTCTTTGGGCAGCGGATCGTCGAGCCCAATACCTTTCGTCCTTTTTCAGCAAACGCCGAGTTTCTGATGCATGGAGGTCGTCGCGTTGAAAAACGTGCATTCTCATACGATAGCATGTTTCAAAACGACGTCAATGACTCACCCCTGAGCCGTCGAGGCTGGGTTGTTCAAGAACGATTTCTCGCTAGAAGGATCATCCACTTCACTCGGAATCAGTTATACTGGGAATGCTTGGAGTTTACAAGATGCGAAGAAGATCCAAACAATGAGCTCGGCTACTTGGAACAAGACAGAATCACAGCAGAATACAGAGAGATGAGAGAATACAAAGATACTCTCAGAAACATCATCGAGGGAGCCTGTCTGGAAGAACGCAATGCCAATCGCCAAGGAGGACCCCCATTTGAGCTTGGATGGCCTGCTCCGCGAGAGTGCTGGAGACTTATGGTGCAAGCATACAGTACCTGCGCCCTGACCTATAAGGAAGACCGTGTCATTGCGATACTTGGCGTGGCAAAACGATTTGAAGACTTCTACCCGGACGACAGATACATGATTGGGTTGTGGAAGAATTCGCTACACACAGATCTCATGTGGGAATCCAATGCCTTTGAAGGTGCCCCAGTAGAGCGCGATACATGCAGTGCACCCTCATGGAGTTGGGCTTGTCTACAAGGCGGTAAGGTCATAGTGCCAACGGCATATCAAAAATTTGGAGGGGAACCGGCATCACATATCGAGTTCGTCACCGCCCGTACCGAAAGAGGAGGTAAAGGCAAGAGTTGGGAGCTTGATATCAAAGGTACATTCTACTGGTTCCAGACGCGAGAGAAACCTGGCGAGGTGGACTTCTTCGCTGATGTAGACATGACACAATATTTATATGGCGGCAAGGTTGTGTTCCTATACGACACAGAGGAGATCATGCTGAAATGCAACCGGGCCGGCTATAAAGGGGCTTGTATTGTTGTTCACTCTGGTTACCAAGGGTACGGGGGGTATAGGATTGCTTTTCTTGTGGTTGAGAATGTTTATGGATCTACTTTCGAGCGTCTTGGCAAGATTCATGGAGGCGGTATCGTCCGAGAGAAACCCGTTCCCATCACTTTAGTTTAATACTGGAATTAGTAGATGTGGTAGAGATTCCTTCTTCAAGTAGTTCAACAACTAACTTAGGCTCCATCAGATATGGCTTTCGAAGATATCCAGACTTTCCACAGGGCATTATGACTCCTTTGCCCACACATGACCTTTTCTTTTTGCCATGCTGTCACATAAGGTTTAGGTAAGCTGTAGAATGCCCTTCATTCCTTGATTCCATCCGGTCCTTCTCCTCTTCCTTCCACCAACATCGATCATATTCAACCTCTATTAAGATACTACTTAAAGCATCATTCTCCAGAAGGTGGATCAATCTCAGTGCTCACAGGTAAAGGGTCTCCCAAGTCAATGTGATCTCCCTTCCAGCTAACAGGATGGATAAAGGTTTTACGAGAAGGTCCACAGCCAGCATTCGCCTCTAGATTGGCATGAAACACTTGCCAGTCTTGTTTGCCATCTGGACTTTTGAAGAACGCATTATGACCAGGCCCATAGAGGCCGTTCTTGGTCTCAAAGATCGGCGTGGAAGATTTGGTCCAAGATGCACGTTGTAGCGGGTCACCCCCTGCTGTGAGTGTCATGACACCAAGTTTATATGCTGGCGTGCTGCACGAATCAGCAGAGTAGACCACCATGGTAGTGCCCGAAGGCGAGATGATTCCATAAGGTCCCTCAAGAACGGCGGAGTCTTCCTTCTCCCATCCGTACTCCGGAGAGGCGATCATGGTGGCATTTCCGCATGTAACGGCCGACAAGAGCTCTGCAATCCAGAGCGATGCTCCATCAGGGCTTTCGGGTCCTTTAACCGAAGAAAACTTATCGAGTGTTAATACATCAAGCTAACAAGGAAGCATAAATACGTACAAGTAAATATCTTGCATCTGCAATGTCGAAGAGTGTCTAGGATCTTGCCTTAGTATGGCAGACTTCATTAGGAATGCATCAGAACCTACAGCATCAAGCATTCCTCCATCATAATTAGGCGGAATAATTGAGTCTAAGAGTCGATAATCGCTCGACAACGGGTGTTCCGTACCTCCCTCCAGAACATAAACCTTTAAAGTCGGCAGAACAACGCCCCAGTCGGGGTCGCATTTGCTTGCTGTAAAGTAAACATGCCATCTATCGCCGACTTTGTGGATCTCGGGAGCCCAAAAGTTACAGGCTCTGTCTGGGTTGGAAACATCTGACCAAATAACTACTGACTCGGCAGTCTTGAGGCCGTCGATCGTGGAAGCCGCAGTAATTCTTACATCGGTCCAGGTCGTGGAAGTCAGATAATACCTGAGAGACATTAGCAAACTTGTAGCAAGATGCTGCGGCCAGAGGGAATCGTACATGCCACCATGATATACGATCTGTGGGTCACTTCCTGTTTTAATAGGATTGGTGAAGCCAAGGGAAAGACTTATTAGATGGCAGAAGAAGACATTGAGGATCAAGTGAGATTTCATCTTGGAGTTTAACTTCGAAAAGAGGATAAAGTGTACAGAAGCTTAAATTATATAGCTCCCAGCGACGCTTTTTATGCGTTCGATGCGTTTCACTGCGTGTTGCCACTGACTAGGAGGCTTGTATCGGGAACTTTACACCATTGGCGCGGTTCATAAAATATACTATATTACTCTACGTGGTCTAATAATAGTTGTTGAGATTGGTGCGGATGACCAGATTCCAGGATCTACAATTTCAGTAGTCATAAGACCTTTCGAAATATAGACGCACGGATGATGTGGGGAAGAAAATCCTGGGGTTGCGTTGATCTACATATCCGTACAAATCAGCATCAAGGCTATAACTAACCTTAAGTCCTTATGAGGTAAGATCTTCAACGACGCAAATATTGAATACGAAGTGGGAGGTCATAGCAAATATTATACAGTAACGTAGGTGCGGTACAAGAGGTTATAAATTCTACACAGTTACTAACTTCCTGTTTAACTTTATTGTAACAAACAAAGTCTTTCAGATACAATCTTTGTCACAATGTTTCCTCTTCTCAACCCAATGATCATGCTAACCGCTTTAGCGGCGTTACCTATCTTTACCTCGGGATCACCAACTCCCGATCCCCCAGCCCAAGCGCAAGATGTCAGGCGCCAGGTTGATTGCAACTCTGAATATGAAGGCTACGCCTTTCTTTACTTCAGCAACCGTGGTGAAAACATTTATCTGGCTGCGAGCAACGGAAATAATGCTTTATCCTTCACCGAGCTCAACAATGGCCAGCCTATCTTAACTTCCACTGAAGGCGACCGTGGAGTCCGTGATCCTTTCATCTTGAGGTCACATAACGGCGACAAGTTTTACATCCTTGCTACAGATCTTTGCATCGGCTGCGGAACAAGCTGGGGGGACGCCCAGCGCTTTGGTAGTCGGTATCTTGAGATCTGGGAATCGAATGACCTTGTCACGTTTAGTGCACAGCGTCATGTTGAGGTTTCACCTGGCAATTACGGCAATACTTGGGCTCCCGAAGCTTACTATGACGAGGAACTCAAGACTTACGTCGTTTACTGGGCATCTGGCATTTACGACAACGAAGCAAACCCAAATCATGATCCTATTGAATATCAGCGTATGGTTTATGCGACTACAGAGGACTTTATCACCTTCAGCGAACCCAAGGTGTGGCAGGACGATCCACCAAATGGCAGGATTGACTCGACTGTGATTAAGGAAGATGAAGTCTACCATCGATTCACCAAAGCCACTGTTGACGGTTGTGCGGATATTGTTCACGAAAGCAGTTCCTCGCTGACTGCGACATTGGATGAATGGCATGTCATAGCCACTTGCATTGGAAAGAACGCTGGAACTCAAGACGTGGAAGGCCCTTCAATCTTCAAGACCAATTGTCAGGACGTCAATGGTCCTAGATACATCCTTCTGGCGGACGAATTCGGCGGTGATGGCTATGTTCCACTCGAGTCAACTGACCTGGCTGGCGGGAAATGGACGCTGGGTAAAGATTACAATTACCCCAAGTCTCCTCGACATGGCACAATTATCCACCTGACTTTGAGCGAATTGGAGACCATTCAGAAGGCTTTTCCGAATACAGCTTAGCTACAAGGGAGACTAGACTAGACTAGGATTGAAATAGGTAGTCCAAGGTCTTGGCATTCTGCTGATGCGTCAGCACAAATGTAACCACCTGACAACTCTACTTTTACTTTGCGATCGCACTGCTTAAAATGCTTTGTGATTTCTTCGACTAACTATTACTAGGAGATAACTGGGAGACTCACTTCGAGGGTCTAATCCAATAGGTTAAACATGACACGTCATTTCCAATTCATCGCGGTCCCGGATCCCACGGAACGCATCTCACCCCACTCAAAAAGACTGGCGCATTCTCATGTCCTCCGCCAAAGACATAGAGATGAGAGGCGTTCGCGAACCAAGGCTTACCAAGATAGACTACAAGTCCGGCAAAGTCCGTGCAAGGCGGCTGAGCAGTCGGACAGTCCATTCCAAAGCAGGATGATCAGCTACTGCAAGGATCCCTTCTCAGCCTTGATCAGACCGTTGAGCTCACAAGAATACCATCTGTTGGACTACTGTACGTGCTGTATGATTCCAGTCCGCCTACCGCAGTGTCGCCTTGATAGAACGTTTAAAGTCGCAAGTTTCCCGCGTCTAACGCTTTTGCAGATGTCGGCGTTACCGTGCCGTACAAGGTCACGTATTGCGACCTCGTGAGAGATCAAATCTTGAGAGAGTGGGTTGGACTCGCCATGATCAATGAGAACCTGCTCGACACTGCCATTTTTCTATCTGCCAGCCAGGACATGCTACGCGCTGATCCGACTAACCCGGCGCTGAAGGAAATGACCTTGTGGTACAAGCAGAAGGGCCTATGCACGCTACGGACAGCATTATCTAGCTCCGAGCAAATATACAATCTTGCAAGGATTGCGCAAGCTCTTGCATTGGCATTTGAAGAAGTAATTGCCCCATTAAACTTTATGGAATAACAGTCGGCTGATATCGCTTTCTTAAGGAATCGGCTGGTCATACAGAGATAGCAAAAAAACACCTGGAAGGGACCTACGCTATGGTTGAGTCGGCTGGCGGCCCACGGAGTCTTGGTATCACAGGGCTGTTAGAGACGATATACAACAGGTTCGTAACTTCCAGGATAATCGGAGATAGAATTGAGATCGTGGGAGATGCTATGTAAAGCATTCCAGGTTAAGATTATTGCCTGTAATACGAGGGCTGCTTACAAGAATTAAGGGATTGTAGCTGGTGAGAAATTAGCTACTTTTATGAAGGCCATTTTGCCAAGCATTGAGACTTCCTGATTCGGAAGTACAGATAGCAATTATTCCAATAGAGAATGATATTGGACTTTGCATATACCAGCCGGTATCTTGCGTAAGATCGTGGATACCAAAGAGACCATCTCGGCTATAAAAGGGCTCAACTCCCTCCTACCTGAAATTCATTCTATACGATACACTACAAGCATCTACTCTCTACTCTGCAATCGATCCACCTTACCATGTCTACCCCAACTCCATCAATCCACAATGGCTCGTGGGTTCTGGTCACTGGCGCCACGGGCTTCATTGCCTCTCATATCGTCAGACAGTTCCTGCAACGCGGGTTCAAAGTCCGTGGCACCGTCCGAGACTTAGACTCAGCCTCGTGGCTTATTGAAAAGCACTTCAAGTCATACTATGAAAATAAGAGTTTCGAAATCGTGCTTGTACCAGACCTCTCTATCCCCGGCGCCTTCGATGAAGCTGTCAAGGGCATGTCGGCGATTGCCCACGTTGCAGCAATTACGAGTTTTGACCCGGACCCAAACAAGATTATTCCTCCCTCTATCGCTGGCATTCAAGCCATCATGTCGGCAGCCACCAACGAACCTCTTGTTAAAGAGGTGGTGTTTACTAGCTCTATGATAGCTGTTAGTCTACCTGTCTGGACTGATAGAACTTTCCGCGTGGGCCGTGACACCTGGAACGACCATGTCATGGAACTTGCTTCGGCACCACCGCCGTACGACTATTCGAACAGCATGTATGCTTATGCTGCAGGCAAGCTAGCAGCCGAGAAGGAAGTCTGGAGATGGGCCAAAGACAATGACCCCAAGTTTAATATCAACGTGATTTGCCCCTTCGGTGTCCTAGGGGAGCCTCTCCACAAGAAACATGTTGATACACCTGCCAATTGGGTTACTACCATTTTCAAGGGAGGAAAGGATCAACTGGACGCGTTTCCTGCTAGTAAGTACTCCCACCCAGGTCTCGACCACGCTCTTTACTAACGGATTACAGACTTCTTCACGGATGTGGGAGACCTTGCAACTGTTCACGTAGCAGCCATCTTGGACCCGGAAGTAAAGAATGCACGACTTTATGTCTGGGGTCACAGAACCCATTGGAACGACTTCCTTACTACGATCCGCAGGCTTCGCCCTCAGCGCGAGTTCATAGAGGATTGGCCCTCGCCACAGTATCTCAGCATGTATACTGACCAGTTTGAGTCTTTGGAACTTTTGCGCAAGTGGGGCGGTAAAGATGGATGGAAGGCATTGGAGACAAGCATCACCGAGAGTGTAGAGAGCGAATATTTCACTTTCTGATAGATATATTGTGTCCTTAACAATCCTTCTGATTATTTTATACTCTAACGATAGAACACTTGGACCGTGGTATAGAATGCCGTTAAAGTCAAAGCTACTATTTGCTAAATTAATGTCTTTTATGCGCGGCCAGCCGCGCACTTATATAGCAATTCGGATCTTGGCAAAGACAAGTCATCACTTCCACTCATCCATGCCCTCGCCACTTAGTCGCCTCAGCAGGGCCGCCTTCTAAGCATACTCCAGCAGCGCAAGTGGGGGAATGGACTATGTGCTGGTTTTCACCCTCCGATAAACACTTGCCTACTTTATAGACATTAAACACACGCCATTTGTCTTGCATGACACCCCTAGTTAAAATTACCATGTTTGACTTACGAGCACGGTCAAACTAGTCCGTACTCGGCTGATGTTGGCAGAGGGTGTAAGGCGTAGGTACTGAGCGTTGTGAAATGCTAAATGTCCCAATAGTGAGTGGAGCGGGCTAGGGGTATCCAGGCAAAGAGATCGTGTTGATCGCTGGCGAGCTTAAGTTCTATTTAATGCTAAACGAATGTGGTGTATGTACATTACGGTATGAGGTATAGGAGAGTGTTAAATGGGGCTTGTATCTCATAGATCGAGACGTTGTTGTTCGGTCTAGGGCCGACCCCGAGGTCATCAGCCCATTCCTAGTTGGTTACCGTCCTTGGGACCGATATTTGGTGTTGTCGGCCCCGTCGTGATTGGTGATGACGCAAGGGCTTTGGTGGGATGCGTGTGAAAAGATCAAGCTAGGTCGTGATAAAAAGATTGCCTACAAGGAATAATTCGAAGCTGCAAGCTATCGTATATAGCTTCCTGGCAATTCATAAACTACTGAAGGGCTGTCCAACTCAACAGGTCCAGTTTCACAAGGCAATTCCGATAGTGGCATTACATCACCAACCTTGTACGTATGTTTCTCGTGCAGTGGAGGAGGAGTGGCAGGAGTGCTGATAGCGGCAGGTACGAAAGCCTCCTCTTTTAGGATAATGGGTCCTTGCCTGTAACGTCGCTTCATGAAGAACCAGGTAAGAGAGCCAACAGCAAGGACGACTCCGGATACGACTCCAGCAACGGTTGCAGCTTTGGCGCCAGTACTTAAGCCAGTTGACTTGTTGGCAGTGCTATCTTCCTCCATTGGCTTAGTGGTGGTATCTCCGTCCTTTGTTGGTTTGTCCTCGTAACTCGAAGTCTTATTCTTGAGAGCCACTTGCGGCAGGGCTCTGGCATCTTCCCATTCGTTGCTCGAGTTCTTGTGAGCTTGTATGATCGTCTGGTTAGACCAGTAGTACATCCACGTCATGCCCTTGCCTTGGCTGTATGCCACGGCAAGGCCCGAACTTGGATTATCCGCAGGAGGCCATATGCTCTCAGATCTGTTGGGTGCCAGCTGCCAATTGTTCCGCACAGCAATGGCTTCGTGAACTAAATTATCGTCCCCAATGTAGAAGAGACTTCTGGTTGTTGATCGATCCGTGGCCATGCCTATGGCTTCGAGGGAGGCGTTCCATCCAGGCAGTGCATACTGGGGGGCGTTGCTCATGCTGATCTTGCTATTGTTGGTATTGTTGGTGTAGCTACCTGCCATTTTCTGCGGGAAAGAAGCTAGTTTAAGTTAATAACAGAGACAATAGATGTAAAAATTAGAAATCCTTACATAGCTTCCAGTCTCCAATTTTCTGGAAACGAGATGTCTCGATATTATCTATCCCCTTCGGAAAGGTCACCGTGATATTCTTCGCATCAAAGAAGACAGTGCCTATTGCAGTTCCACTGGCAGTATCTTGTGATACAGTACCTCCGTCGATCCAATCCGTGTTATCGGTATATGTTAACATTTTGAGTTGTTTATCTTGGTTGTGGTAGAAGAGGCGATATCCATCATCTTCACCACCTCCAAGTAGGTTAACTGCAAGGCCAGATTCACTGTGGACAGACTTAACCTCCGCAGTTGATGAAATAGTATACTCGCTAGATCGTTGTAACTTTCCCGTTGTCATGTCGCATTCGTAGTAGCCGTTGACGATAGTACCATCCTCTGACTGCCAGAAAATAGAGGCCTATCAGATATTAGTTGTTGCTTCAAACTCATGGGGGATCCAGTACAATAATCTTTTGTGTATCCCACCAGCCAGCTGCAGCCAGCGCAGTACCATTGCGGGGTTTGTTATTGGTTTCGAGAACATTCGGCTCATCAAGCGGGAAGATAGGTATGTCTTCACTGTTGCAGTTGCTATACCAGATCTCACCTGTGGAGGGATGTTGGATTCCGACTTGGGTGGTCCGTTCAGTAGCGTAAGCGTAGAGGGAGCTACTCCAGCACGGCTGAATCCAAGCTAGAAGCAATAGCCATGGCACCATTAGCCGCTGTTTTTGAGGTGGAGACATGGCGGATAGACTGCGAAAAACAGGAAACTCAAAGGATCTGGAGGACTTGCAGCATTTTAATACAAACTTCTTCGGCGATTCGACCCTACTGACATGGGGCTGTTCAGTCTGCTCGGCAGTGCGGACTCATGTTGTTCTTACTGAAGGGTTCCAATTTTCCTGCGAATGCGGGGCCTCCGATGTGAAACACAGGGGTCCCATGGCGGTCAGTCGTCCAGGTTTAAAGTTGCTACGGGCAGACTAGGACATGTCGCTTACTCGCAATTTCGCTCTTGCCGAATAATGGTACTCGGTCTACTCTAGCGTTCGTTTATCTTTCCACATATAACTTCATATTGACCTCGACCTGATTTTCTAGCTGTCTGGGTGCCTTCAAACTTCGAGTGGGACCCTTACCCTGACCTTAATTTAAAACCCCTATCCTCTATTATTATTCCCTAAACATATCTTAACCTTCTTTCCCTGACCGCTTTCTGACATACCGGGATGCACAGCCCCATGTAATGGGAACGTCTTAACCGTATAAACCGGCCTTCTAGGCCGGGCTTTTAACTTAAATAGCTACAGTTAGCGCTCACTCACCCCTATCTCCAAGCATTCAGGTCACAGGCTGTAAGTCAAAGCCTCCTCCACAGATCATAACACTATAAAGCACAAAGGTTTGTCTAAGAGAGTCAATAATAGAGGCAACTGCAAGAGTTTCTTGCTAGAGAATCGCTAGATAGCTATAGTAGGTAAGTGCTTTGTTAAAACTCCTCTAATTTGCTTATGTACATCTTATTACATTTACACTTAGCGTACGCTTGAATCTTTACTGTAAGGGGGAGGCCCATAAATGGCCTCTAAAGGTTTGCTTTAAAGCTGTCAATTAACAGAGAAGCTAACCCCCTGCATAAGGTAAGGTAGCTTTACAACACGAAATTCTTGTAAGTAGATGAGCTGACATTAGGGTGGGTTTGTACATTGGAGTAATCATTTAAATAGATCATACCTTAAGCTTAAATAGACTTTAAGTTAAATAATAAAAGTAGCTAAATGAACACAAAAGCCAAAGTCAACATCGATCCATTACTAACTCTTAGCATATCTAGTAGCAAAGCTAGGTCAACCAATTTACTCTTGCCATCTAGGTCTTTTCAATTTCCAGTCTTGTGCAATAGGCCTGAACTTTCCAACACTCAGCTAAAAGCGGGCAGTCTGGGATCCTTCGGCATTAGCCTAGAAGAATCCTAAAATTCCCAAGGACTGAAACCTTCATTGTTCTTAGCATCCGCGGGCATATTCTTGAATAGAGTATGAGCAAATCTTTCCTCCTTGAGATCCAGATGAGTATCCTTGAAGTCGTGGACATTCAAATTGTTTGAGATTTGTTCATCCATCTTCTCCCACGAGAGGAGGGCACCAGAAATCCACTTCAAAGTTTTGTTATCGCCTCCAGTAGCTCGGCGCAAAGAGCTGTAGGTAAACCATCCTGAGTGAAGGACAAATTTAGGGTGAGTACCATCGAACAGGACCTCGGTGTGATATGCGGTTGTGTCTGGAAGGATAATTAGTATGTAATCGAAGGCGATTTATATGATAGCTTACAATCTCCGTTAGCACTCCAGGAAACGTATGTAACCTGATCGTTCAGAGTCCAAACAATGACATGCTCCCAGTCATGACGGTGTTTAGTTATCCATCCAGCCCTTTCATCCGCTTCAGTATAGTAGGCGTACATATAGGCACACCAATAGTGGTTACATCTCTCGCGAGCGTATACATTAAGATGGGACAAACGGTTCCGGCCGGAGCAGTGGTCGTCAAGGGCGTCGGGATCCTGTCCATCATTGACTGTTCCATTGATGTCGATGGCTGCTGTGATGACGCATTCCTTGTCATCAATATCCAATAATGGCTGGAATTTCAGGGCGCCCTCGGAAGCGTCAGCAGGAAGAGGCGTTAACAAGCTCGCCTTAGACAAATAGGGCAGGAAAGACAATATAAGGGTTTTGAAATGCATTTCAGTAGAATATGCTTCAGTGTGGTAAAACAAAGATGACTAGCGGGAGGTGGTTGTAATTTGAATTATCGTGGGAAAGACTGGAGGTAATGATATTAATTATAAGTACTTGAGAAGAAGTGTTATATATAAATTCTTTACACGTGACAGCCTAAGTACGGAGCATTGTATTCTCGCCTTTTTGTTATGTTTGTTTCATTCCTTGTTAGCAAAGTATCTTTGATTACTTGTTCCACTTAGCTAGTCAAAGTATAGAAGGACAAAGTCTGGAGCTTCCGTTGTTATTTTATTTTTAATATAGTCGAAACTGTGAAGGAAAGCTTGATAATTCTTTGACCTTGCCTCCTAGTAAATGCCCCTGTTTAAAGGATGGTAGGAATGTTAGAAATTGGTTTAATAGGCTGCTGGAGATAGCGTTGCAGCACAAGCTCGGCGGGACAAACTTCTATAATTGAGGGAGACGAGCGTTGGTGGTAGAAGCGTCCTGAATTACATGTTCTACACTCTACCCCACTGGCTGATATATCTAGTAGTGTGTGCAGTAAGGCCTTTTTCGTAGAACATTAGTGAAATTGTACAATAGCAATGGTATATTTAGCACCTCGGGACCTTGAGGTAAAGAACATATTAAAGTTTACTAGTTTAGAGTCTAATACAATTTAGTTCTATTTAGTGTTTTCTAGTCCCGGGTGGATCCCCGATGCCCAGTGGGTTCTTTATATTTCGTGGATCCCCGATGCTAAGTGGATCCCCGAACTTCCTCTATTCAGTGCGGTGAACCCTCCGACTTGGCTCTGCTCAGCCTTGTTACGATGTACAAGGGTACCCCAAGTCCTATTCAGACTTGTCCCAGCGGAAGTGATCTCATTGGCTATCTGAATGGGTATTTCATCTCGCTGTGCCTTGTATAATTTCTCTCCCCTTAGCTAGGAACCAAATTGTTCCAGAATAACCATTATCGTGAGTTGAATGCCTTTAGATTCGATACGACCAGGTTCCATGCGACAATGCGTTTGTATGAGCGACACTATGTCCTCGTGTCAATCATGGCATCGCGAGCATTAGGTCTCCTATGGTATAAGTAGGCGTTGTATTCCATCTCATGGTCCTCGTTACTGCTACAGTATCGCAACATCATCATCTCTCAAACACGAATTACAGCTTCACCTATTAAATCTATCCGTTCACATTTACATCTACTCTTCAATATGCAGATCAAGTACCTTCCCGTTCTCGCTGCTGCAGCTGCCACAGGCGCCTCTGCTGGTGATGTCCAGCACGTCGATGTTGTTCACATCTTCGAGACTCTGCGTATCGCTGAAAACGTCCCCAACTTCAGCCTCAACAAGCGCAACACCAACGACCTTTTTGGCCGCGACTCCGGGAAGGGCTGCCAAAGCTCAGCCACTTCTATCTTGCGCGATATTCCAACCCCTGGCAGTAGCCTTGCTAGTTGGGCCGCCACTGCTACCCAAGCCGACGTATGCACTCTTACGGCTCCTTCTTCTGTCTCCTCGGCCATGATGAGCTACTGGACCTCCGTAGCCAACTGGCAGGTGGAAAAGGGACACGACTTCAGTGAATTCGTCCGAAATTGTGTAAGCCAGGACGAACTTGACCAGATCCTCGAAAAGGTGGGCCACAAGTGCTCCAGTGCCGGAGTCGTCGTTTTCACTGCCGCTAGCACCACTCAGACTGTCGACATACAGACTGTTGTTCCTGGTTTTACTCCTATGGCTATGCCCACCAAGGTGGGGAACGATGCTTGTGCTCCTCGCGGTGTTAGCAGGCTTGCTGCTGCCGCCGCCGCTTGTGTTGCTGGCTTCATGTTTGCGGCTTAATTGGAGTTGTTGTATGGAACTTAGAGGAGAACTTAGTTGAGTGAACAAAGACAGAAAGACGGAGGGTTGATCTTTTTTGTATATTATTCAGTTTTCAATTGATTGTTAAATTATTTGCTTATCGAATCTAACTATTCGCTACAGCTGAGTATTCAGACAACCCTTGTATCCGCATCGTGACTCTCGTATCTGTGATAGTTGTCTTGAAAGAGCTTCATCTCAATCGGGTGGTAAGGCTGACTTTTCCGGCTAAACCAACTTGCGACATTTTCTTTGGGGCTCGAATTAGCATTCTCAGACAGTCTTCATTCAACTTCGATCAAGTTCGATCAAGTTCAATCGAGTTCAATCAAGTTCGATCAAGTTCGTATGTAACTGGAGTTGGATAAGCTAGGGTGAAGCTGCTTTCTTACGACAGGGCTCTTTACTCTGTTGATACCCTGAAGTTAGACCTATGTTCCCGAACTATCCCAAGCAGCTTGAATTGTAATAATACCAGTGTGTACCTTTAGAGCTTAAGATGGAGCAGATACTAAGGTTTACTAGCCTAATATCTAGTACAGTTTAGTTCCATTCGGCATTGCCCGACATTTAGTGGATCCCCGAAATTAGAAGGATGTGCTAACTTAGCAAGTATTATAGTTTAAGGCTCAGTCTTAACCTTGGAACGGTAGCTAAGGACCTTTTTAGGCCAATTGCACAGCCAAGAGGTTGAGAGCTGGGGAGTAGTAAGTCTAAACACGTCCTAGTGAACGTTGCATTAGGTGTTTCTGGATACCTCATACTCCTTCGAATCCTTTTAGGCATCTCTCCTGTTGATTGATCCGTGGGTAGACATATCTGCGTCGTGAGAGGGCTCACTCATGCTCAGTAGGGTTGGACAAGGCGGCGGACGACAAATTCCGATATCCCCTTTTCTGCGACACAGCCCTGAGTCCCCCTTCTGAGGCGTTTTACTACCCTGTCATATGCGAACAAAGTGCGCTCCAAATTACTCGAAAATCCAGTCAAATGGTTTATTTCCTGTGTTATCGGGCTCTACGTCCTGCCCAGGTGCAGAACATTCCGACTAACTACTGACTTCGTAAATAACGGTACTACCGCGAAAAAGTAAGACCAGCACTTGGGCACCTATCTCGTCGACAGGAAAGGCTTTTCCAACCGATAATCTTTCCACAAATGATACTTCTATTACCCTACAGCCTGTAATACCGTTTCTGTATACAATTGATTAGGACAATGCAATAAAGAAGATTGAGAGTTATCAGTGAGTAGGCTGAGGTGAAAATGCACATCTTGAACTATATAATGCATGGAATGAGTTAAATTAATTCTATCATAGCTTCTTAAGCCGTAGTAACTTACCTTCATATGCGTTACTGTAAGAGACAAGTGTGATAAGAACGTAGAGTAAGGTGGGCTTTCTGCCTTGAGTTAGCAAAACTGATTACGGGCCGACTACCCCTCCTTTAATTGGCCCTAGGCATTCAACGGCACTTGCTCCTCAGTCCCCTGACTTACGGAATTGATCTAGTGTTTCATTTCCTGTTAGTTTCCAAAGGATTCAGATTGCCTTATGCATTGCCGGACTTTCTGATCGCCAGTGTTAGGCGGGTTTACAATAACCTTTAGTCCCTAGTTGGGTCAAAGTAAAGTCTAGCACCAGCTAATTAACAACACAGAGCTGATAAACCTTTACGCAGAACTAAAGTTTACATAAAACAACTAGTGAAAACAGCAACTGTAGCCCTCGAAGATCTGCGTAACTAGTGAAACTTTTTAACTCAACAGGACAACTAAACTCCGTTACCAGCATGCCGGACTTCCCACCTAGCCCGTTCTAGTTCAGTCTGAAACCTACAAGATTAAGTTTTGATTCTAAGAGCCGGACAATTACTAAAGGAAGTGTACATGAGTCGCCACATGCTCTACAATAAAGGCCTGAAAAGATCAGCTCTTGCTTTCTCTCTTCTCCATTGAATCCTTTCAGTGGAACTGCCTTGCATTAGCATTTCACCTATACCATGCGTGCGCCGCTGTTTCTGGCGCTGGCCTGTCTTGTATGCCAAGCTTTCGCCGTTGATGTGTCAGGGTTTCTGAAACAGGTTCCCGATTGTGCGGTATGTCGATTACCGAGATCGCCAAACCATGCTGATATATGATAGAAAAACTGTTTTGTCCAACCGGACCTACCTTCGACCTGCGGACATGAAATCAATTGTGTCTGCGCCGACCAAAATCTCCATACTCAGGCGGTAGCATGTATAGAGAAGGCTTGTCTGCCTAGAGAGGCATTGAGTGAGCATCCTCTATTGATGCAAAGACATACGCTAATGATTAAAGCGACGATGAACGTGACCTCGACCGCATGCGAATTCCCAATACGAGACCGACATACGCAATTCGACATTCTGGCTGTCACTTTGAACGTCGTCTCTGGAATCGTGGTTGGACTTCGAATTTGGCAGAAATTACGATATGAGAGATCGTTACGGGTCGATGACTATATAACAGTAGCGTGCTTTGTAGGTTGCTGTTATCCTTTGACATAAGTATAAGCTGACGAGAGAACAGGCCGTAAGCTTGGGGCTCACTGTTACGTGTGTTTATGGCCGTAAGTATGATCCCTTCTACAAGCCTTAAGTATCGATACTTACAGAGATTAGTTTCCAGAAATGGTCTGGGCAGGGACGCATGGCAATTCAGTGGCGACACCATCACAACATACCTCTGCGTTCGTACCCCTTGCCTTTCGTAACTCAAACGTCTAACAATATCAGTACATCTACATTATCAAGCCTCTTTACATTACCACCGTCTTCCTAACCAAAATTTCCATCCTACTCTTCTACCTCCGCATTTTTCCTACTGTTGTAACCCGGAGGTTAATATGGGGAACAATCGCCACGGCAGGACTAGGTACCGTCGTCTTTGATATCTTAGCGATTACACAATGCCAACCGATCAACTTCGCCTGGAATGGCTGGGACAAGTTACGTAAAGGACATTGTGTAGGGGTGGACGAGGTAACGCTTGCAAGTGCGCTGCTAAGCATTACTTTAGACCTTTGGATGCTGGTAATTCCTTTATCGCAGGTTGTGCGGTTGCAGATGAAGTGGAAAAGAAAGCTGGCAGTGGCATTGATGTTCGCTCTCGGAACTTTGTGAGTCCTTTCGGGATCATTGATTTCATATGTTACTGACTCGATAGTGTCTCCATTGTTAGTATCGTCCGGCTGCGAGTCTTGATAGCTTCTACAAGCTTCAGTAATCCAACCTGCAAGTCCGACTGGTCCCCTTTACAGCAAACCTCCTAACAGAGTAAAGGGAATTTTTACGAAACGTGCTATTGGTCTGTCATTGAAGGCAACGTCGGAATATGGTGTGTCTGCATGCCAGACCTTCGTCTCCTGCTCGTCAAATTCCTCCCAAGTTCCAGAAGCACGGTCAGTTCTAGCTACGCTCACCAATCAGGACCCTCTCGACGACAGGAAGGAAGAATAGCCGACAATGCCGGGATCAAGACGGACAGGTCGGTATACAACCAGAAGACAAAGCAGATGTCGGACGAGGCTTCTTCAAGTACAGCTGAACTAGTAGAGTTAACAGTATTTGAAAGGGAGATTCGAGTTTAGTTATACAACCCCTTGACATTTCCATCAAGATGGGGCCTTTTGTGTAAATTCTAACATTATTATATTCACTACTTTATACTTGAATAGTACACCGTTAGCAATCTCCGCATGCACGGATGCTATTGCGAGACTCTCCTGCAAATCCTTAGCTATACTCATTCTACAGTAGGCAGAGGTTTTTCGTATGCAGGAGAGGTTGTTTAGCTATTTATTGTCACGGCTGGTATTAACAAGGAAAAGCGTCCCATAGTAGTCAGGTAGTCCATAGTCTGAACTGTTATCACTCGACTTTCGTCCTTTTTCACGACCGATGGTGCAGTACTGGCAGCATATTAATTGAACATCAGATGCGTAGAAAGCCGTCAAACCTGCCGTGAAGGAATGGCAATTCTAAAAGTTATATCGGGATGCTTAGTAAACGACTTCCCCAGTGGGTCTGCAGCAAATAGTACGCGTAGCCCCCGAGCTATGATGTTTAATACTCACTACCGAGGGCGCCATTGGCTTGGGTGGTGCCTTCTTGCAGGAG
The DNA here is from genome assembly GCA_004367155.1 of Fusarium clavum. Taxonomy (NCBI): domain Eukaryota; kingdom Fungi; phylum Ascomycota; class Sordariomycetes; order Hypocreales; family Nectriaceae; genus Fusarium; species Fusarium clavum. The sequence continues at coordinate 1,102 of QGEC01000157.1, read as the reverse complement.
GTCAGCACAACGTGGTCTACATCTCGATGACTTGCAGGACCCAAAGTGGGGTCTGATTTATTAGAGAAGGATCAATTAGTGGCGGGCGTAAATAACATACTAATTGCCACTCTGATTAAACCAAGCCTGAGACCGGGCGCCCAGACCCAGACTCAGCTTGAGGTACTGCGCAACTTTGCAATCTCGACTTCGGGTTTATTTTTTAGATGTTCTATACGCACCCCATAGACTTACTTTATAGGGAAGGTTAAGTTGGAACATTACGTAGTGCCGAGACTACCCCACGGATTATGTGTTTCCATTCTGTATTACTACTAGCTGAAAGTCTGTTTAGGTTAGCCGATAGGCTAGCCATAAAGAGGATTTAAAATGAGAGCACCGGCAGCCGCCGAAGTCCATGAAGCCAAACGTGGCTCCCCTGTCAATATATACTTGAACTCCCTGGTAGTGCAGCTAGCGCTAGCAGGGGCATGTTGCGAGGTACAAGCGGGGGGCCTTGTAAAGTAAGCGTCGGTATGCAGCGGTCCGAGAAAGCTAATTGTCAATTGCTCTGCTCAAGTTGGGAACTGGTAACGACGTGCCACCTTAGTAGGTTTTGTCGTATAAGGTCCGTAGGAGAAGCCATGGACATAAATAGTACTAGCACGAGCTACGTATCGTAAGGATCTTCTTACGTTCAATTAGTCATCTCTCATCAAATGATTCCTTACTCTTTTATCTCCCCTCCTTAACAACATAGCTCAACTTTGGCTTTATCTAAGACTGTATTTCTCTTCACTTTTGCATTGTTATTGCAAGCGGATCTTAGCAATGTAGCCGTCATCCCTCGTTCAAGCCTTGACTTTGGTGTTTGCACTGATCCTTCTGTGACGTACGTCGAAAACGAAGATAGCAATTTGAAATGCGGGTACAAACCAGCAAACAGCAACAACTTTACTCATGGCGTAACCCCCAATATCAACACTATTACAGCATATATCTGCTGCAACCTCGGTAATGTATGCCGACCCCCTATTAAAGTGTGCATTTTATTGTAAATTGCCTAAATGCCTAGCTGCCAACTGAATTTTCCCCTTCTAACGCTAGCAAAAAATTACAAGAT
>QGEC01000156.1:0-115931 GCA_004367155.1 Fusarium clavum | reverse complement strand
CCCGTATTGCTTTGGCAGTACACTGGCTTCTAAGAGGCACTGTTAACTTAAGCTGATAGAAGTCTAAAGCTTAAGCAGATATGACACAAACAAAGATTTCCCTTCGAGTGAGAATATTCGTCATTACATGGGACGTAGGTTTGATCATCCAATTTGTCTATTTTGAGACGAGACGTAGGTCCTGGATGATAGATCGAGGTTTCTAGATGGGAAAAAGAGAAACTACCCCATACGTGACACAGCTTCAGTGTTACACGTTTGCTAGCAAAGCCTCCGCCGCCGCCCTCGCCTTGGCCTTCTCGGCAGCCTTCTTCTCCTTGATCTCCTTGTGCGACCAAGGCTGGTTAAATTCAATCTTGGAGTGATCAATATCCTCCTCTTTGTTCCCCTCAAAAGCAGCCACAGCCTCCGCCTCGAGCGCCGCACGGCGGTTGGTGTAGTCTTGCTTTTTCATGACGAGACCGATCATGACGATGATGATCAGGACAGGAATTCCGATGTAAAGGCACAGCATCCAATTCTTCCAGGTGAAGCCGCCCATAACACCCACGACGGGCGGGCTGCGTTTGTTGACGTATTGCGCGGCGGCGTTGTAAATGTTGCGGAGGTGGATTGTCTGTTTGGGAAGGACCTTTTCGGCGAGTTTTTCGACAATCATTTGTTGGGCGATTTCTTTGATGGTGTCAGAGTCCATCGAGGGTGATGGGTGGAATGCGTTTCTGGTGGGTGGGAGCAGAACCATGTTGGCGGTCGTGGACGACGCTTGAGGGAGATTCTGGTGGTGGTCGACTCGACTCTGATTTTGTGGCAAAGATGACTGGAAAATAATGTCTATAGCGAGAGGAGTGAGAATAAATATTCCATTGAGGGCACGTAACAAAGCTTATAATTCATCTTGTGGCTCTGGGATAGACTTTTCACAGCCCATCTTATCTTCTCAGTGGTAGAGGATCGTGACTGGAGAGATGCCTTTGCCGAACGCAAGAGACAGACTTGGGCGCCTTGGATTGGTGGAGGGATATGATCTTGGAAGTTTATGGATGACAGAGAATTCTGCTTGGTCTGATGTGCGGAAACTTGAAACTCTTTCCAAATACATGCGTGGCAAGCCAATAAGAAGATCTTTATAGTTGAACTCTATCGCCAAATTCTTGCGGAAACACAGGAAACAAAGATAAGGGCACGTTGGGTTGAGCTTCCAACATGAGACGAACCTCCGAGTTACAGCCTAGCACCATGTCCTCTCCTCTTCTCCCTCTCCTTATCCCTCAACAATCGACGAAGGATCTTCCCACTAGGACTCTTAGGTATGACATCCAAAAACTCAACACCTCCTCTCAGCTGTTTGTACGAAGCTTTGTGATCTGCCACATGCTTTTCAATATCGCGTGCCAGTTCCTCATCAGTCAGAGATTCAGCTGAAGAGCTCTTAACAACAAATGCTTTGGGCACTTCGCCTGAACGTTCATCGGGCACTTGGATGACGGCACAGTCGAAGACGTGGGTGTGCGTTAGTATGTGAGCTTCGAGCTCGGCTGGTGCGACTTGGTGGCCCTAAAGTTGTTAGCTAGAAGGTATCGAGTGGATGGGCTGCTTACCTTGACTTTGATGAGTTCTTTGATTCTATCGACGATAACGACGTGTTCATTGCCCGAAGGGGCCAGTGTCACTATAGCCTCGTCTCCGGTTCGGATCCATCTCCCATCATGTTGATGCACAAATGTTTCAGCTGTTGCCTTTTCGTTGTTCAAATACCCCAACACAACGGAGGGTGCCTGCACGAGCAACTCTCCAGGTTGATCATATTGAGTAATTTCTTTGCCTTCTGAACTGATGATCTTGGCTTTTGTTCCTGGGAAAAGAGATCCAGAGCTTTTGGTGAAGACATCATCTTCACTTGAAGAACAGACTACTGTTGCTGTTTCTGTCATACCATAAGCTTGTGCAATCGTCCAGTCTGGGTACAAGTTCTTCATATCTCGAATAGTCTCTTCACCCAAAGGTGCAGCACCACAGTAAACAAACTTGACGCTGCTAAGATCGTATTTTGCGCAGATATCCTTGAAACGGAGGACTTGGATAATGATGGGAGGTACCTGATATATAGCGTTAGTAAAGAATCATCATGTGAGGTGCTGTTGGTCCTTACTACTAGGAGCTGTCTGATCTTGAAGTCTTGAACAGATTGGAGAAAGTCTTGAAATTCGAATTTTGGCAGGATGATAACCTGATCACCTCGCCAAGTCATCGTGTGTGCGGCAATAACAAGACCATATATATGCGATAATGGCAGGAATCCCGTTACAGCTTGAGTAGTAACGCCACGTTTTGCCCGAGGGGTTGATTCATAAGTAACGTGCTGCAAAACATTCGAGATGACGTTGTAATGGGATATCATAACTGCTTTCTTCACAGAGTCAGCCAGATTTTAAAAAGGAGCCAAAATTCTTACCGGCAAGCCTGATGTTCCGCTTGAGAAGCATAAAAAGGCTGTCTGGCGAGCACCCTGGCCTTGAACCCACTGCAGCTCTTCGACTTCAGCAAGCTGAGAACCCTCTTTGATAAGATCCTCCAGTGAAGCGTATGGAAAATTTGAAACAGGGTCGGCACGGGGAATATCAAAGAGGAAAATGTTTTCTTCTAATATCCCAACGTTCTTGCATGCTTCGAGAGCGACTTCGAGAAGAGGTGTACAAGTAAACATAGCTTTTGCGCCGGATGCTTTGAGCTGGTATGTTAATTCCTCGACGGAATAAGCTGCGTTAGCGGGAGTGACGATTCCCGAGAGACGATGGACACCGTAAATAGCCGTGATGTAGTCAATCTGAATCCAAGTATTAGCCTGGGTACTCATACTAGAACAATTATACCTACAGTATTTAGAGAAAAAATGGCGAGAACCTTGTCCCAAGGTGTTCCCTCGTTAGGTTGCCATTGCATCCGTTTGGCGAATGCTCTGGCTACACATTCAGACCGCTCAAACAACTGAGTTGTCGAGTATGTGCGTTTGGTTATACCACAGGTAAAAGGATGTCTACTTTTCGCGATGGGATAGCGCCCATATGTCTCGTTTCTCATGAACTCGGCTATGGAGATTGAGTCCGGGGGGTCTTTTTGTGTCAGCAGGGAAGGGTCGTGGGAGGGAGGATCTTACCTATTGGGAGCTTGGGTACCCAAGCGGGAGTTGTGAAGACCATCTTGGTGATAAACGCTTGGTTGGGGGAAAAAGACGATGTATGATGGAGAGGATGTTGGTGTTTATCAACGCGTTGCTGATGGTGTTTGTACTTGGAGCTACATGAGACTAGTATCAAATGAGAAAGCCGAGGGTCTCCCCGCATTCCGAGAAGTGGGTCGCCTACCTACCAGTCTATGAGGCAATCAGCTAGAGCAATCACAACCAAAACAAGTTTCAACATTATATGTTCAATCAATCTGAGATCAACATCATCAAACTGGCGTTGATTTTCAGGAGACGTCAGAATACAGCTATGGCAGAAACAAAGGATGCGAGATATCCATTGTGAACGTCGCAGGTGGGTAACAGACAAATTGTCCTCCAAGGTTTGGGCTTCAAAGTAAAGTAGCCTAGAAGGTGGCATAATGTGACCAAATCATTTCGTCTCTTATGCTCTCAGCGGCCAATTCTTCTGACACACTGACGCGCCGACCCTAAGAACACGTTCAGTCTCATCAGCCCTATAGTAAGTCTGGACTAACACGAGCAAGAAAGTTCGGGACTATTAATTATCCGCCACGCGACGCGTTCCTGCTTTCTTCTGAACGACAACAACTCTTTAGGATTAAGAACACCTCGTCGTTTCCGTCAACACCCATCAATCGCCCTACACAATGTCACTCTTTCAGAACATGAACGACCTCGAATCGCCAAAAGACTGGAGATATTGGCGCGAGGATATCGAACGCAAGTGTGAAATAGCTGGCTGGAGATCTCTCTTCGGCAGGCACAAGACTGAGCCCTACAACACGGATAGCTCTTTGGAAGATCCAAACTTGGATGATGATGAATATATGACCAAAAGATCCTGGAGACGGCAGCAAAACAAGGCCTGCGATTGTATCCGCAGTTGTCTGGGTCTCCCCGCATTACGATTAGTCAAAGGCAAAGAGACCGTCAGCGAAATCATGGACACCCTCGAAAAGAAATATTCTTATCGCTACCTTAGCCCCTCGGACAAGACGATGGTCCTAATGAAACTCATGGATGACTTCAACCAGCCTTTCCCTCGCGGATTGCAACAACGACGTTTCGAAATTCACGCACAGACTCTTTGAGATCGACGATGATATGAAGCTGCTAGACGAGTCCTGTACCCTCCCGGAGCCCTTCTGGATAAACAAGCTTCTCGATAGTCTTGGACCAGACTTTGAATTTTTTGTTACTTCTTTTCGTTCGAAATGCAACTACTTTCCGGAGAAGGATGAGAACGGAGTCGTTACCAAGAAGGCAGCTACTCTCTATAGCACTATGCTAGAGGTTCTCCGTGTTTAGGCAATTGTCAAGATGAACAGAACGGAACAGTGTGAGCATTGTGGACGGACGGGGCATTTGAGGAAGAGATGTTGGGAGCTTCATCCTAATAGGAGGCCGCTGAAGAGACGACGCAACTGATATCCTGTGAGGTATTTCTCGAGGGATATATGAATTAATCTATGGGTCTGAAAGGCCTACTGGAAAACAGGTTACCGTTGGAGCAGAGTTTAATACCTAGTTTGGATAACAGCCTTGATAATGTGTGCCCAGAAGAGGTAAAGGTAGCAGAGCACTGGTATAAAGACTGGATGAAAGGCGGGACTCCATTGGACGGAGGTATCACTTTTCTCTGATGAGCAGCTGTTGAGATCTTTGCTACAAAAGGGTAGTGTCCGTTCTGTTTTTATATCCGAGTAATTCACCGGGGGCTAAGCAGACTATTGACAGACTATTGACGCCACTAATTTTATTCTGTGACAGCAGAAATCCACGACGAGTACCTAGATAAACGAACTTGTGTAAAGAGATTCCCCTATCAACTGATTTCTAGATATAAACTCTGTTTATGCTATACGTTACAGTGAGTGCTGTACTCAATCGATGTTTTAGTTGAAGTCCATTAAGCACTTCAATCAGTTCAGCATACAAGTCAGGCTATGGTGGATCCGACAGGTTCTAGAAGCTAACCCAAGAGTTCAAACCTCTATTTTGCCAGGGGTGGACTCAGCTCCGTGGAGCTTACGCGATTACTTATAAAGCTTGTGCTGCTTCCGTGCTTGTCTCCGTTATCCATTATTTCTCTTCATAGTCCTTCATTCAAACATGTCTTCCTGGAAGTCATTCGTCGCTCTTTCAGCCTTGAGTCTGCTTGGCACAGCCAACTCGAGTCCTTGTAAGCGCAGTACATCTGGCATAGTTACCTCCATTGCAAGCAGCACTCAAGAGAGTGTTTCTACGAGCATTGTAATCGATGAGCCGACCTCCACAGCCAAGACTGAGACCATTCCTTTGACTACCACTGCTGTCACTTCTCAAGACAGTGCATCGACAACCGTATTCATCGAGGAGTCTACTACTACGGATGTCGACTCGACGACTTCCACCACCGCTGAACTACCGACTACCACCTCTATCTGCCACATCTCAAATCCCACCAACTACATCCGAAACCCCAGCTTCGAAGATCCAACTCCTTCCGACGAAGACCACGTAGCTTCATGGACTCCCTGGAATGCCTATTTCAAGCACAAATCTGATGGCTGGCCAGCCCGGACCGGTGACTACATGGCGTAAGTCTTTCTTCCCCTTCGCAAGTAATCCCTATGCTAACAACTTCAAGCACCGTTGATCTCTCGAGCCCCCTCATGGATGACCGCGGCGAGATCTCACAAAAAGTCACTGGCTTGACCGTCGGATCTTGGTATCGCATCTCGGTCTATTGGACGGCGACTTATGTGGAAAACCCGACTTGGAACAAGAAATGCATGATTCATGTTTCTGCGGGAAATTCACAGGCGACTTATGACGACAGCTACGTACCATACACAGCACCTGGCCAGTTTTCCCAGAAGAGTTTTGAGTTCAAGGCCCAGAGCTCGGAGACAAATGTTAAGTTCTATGTCGGCTGTGATTATGCTTCTTTCAACGTTGATCACTTTATCCTCGATGATTTTGAGATGGTTGAGTTTTGTCCCACTGCCGGAGCGAACTAAGGAATACTTGTAATGTTTTAAAATCCAAGAGCTATAATCAACCAAGCATATGTTCCTTTGTGTGCAAAGTGGAATGTAAAGAAAAGGCTATTTGCAGTGAGGGTCATAAGAACTTATCCAGATTGGCTAGAATTACCAAAAATGGCTTTTTGTAGGATCTATACAAAGCATTGCATTATTGATAATAAATGCAAGAAGAAAGTCGAACACTCGCTGGCGTCAGCATCTGCAGCGCCCCTGCAAAATGGTACTTTTGCTGACGCCAGCCAATCACCCACTTTGGGAACAATGGATGCAGATCTTTCTACGCCACTTACACAAAATTGCCAACGAGAAGAATTATAAGAGACCACGGCTGTCCCTTCAGAGATGAGATTAAATCACATACTTCTGAGAATTATTATCTATCATCATGGTCAAGCACGCCTCCAAGACCTCAGTTCATCAACTCGCAAAAGAGTATGCCTCCATCATCAAAGGCAAAACTATCCTCACGACAGGCGCAAGTCCTGGTGGGCTCGGTGCACTATTCGTCGAAGCCATCGCTGTTGCTGACCCTGCGCTTTGTATCCTCGCTGGTCGTAGCGTTGATAAGCTTCAACAAACGGCAAGCAACCTGTCGTCAAAGCATCCTAGCCTCAAGACCAAGATCTTGACTCTTGACTTGAGCTCATTCTCTTCTGTTCGTGCAGCAGCAGAGGAAGTTAACGGATGGTCCGATGTCCCCAAGATCGATGTGTTGGTAAACAACGCCGGGATTATGGCGACGGATTTCAAACTTACTGAAGATGGCTTTGAAAGTCAATTCGCTTCTAATCACTTGGGTCACTTCCTATTCACAAATCTTATCATGGATAAGATTCTCGCTTCGGAAGAGCCTCGTGTTGTTATTGTGTCTAGCAATGGTCACCGACTAGGACCGATTCGATGGGGTGACCCAAACTTCAGCGTACGTTCTCAAACCCTGTTCCCGAATCACTAGTACTAACCCGCAGTAGAATGGAGATCTGTACAACAAGTGGACTGCATACGGCCAGTCGAAAACTGCAAATATGTTATTCGCCATCTCTCTAGCTGAGAAGCTTGGAAGTCGAGGATTGCAGGCTTACAGTTTACATCCTGGTGCCATTCTCGAGACATCGTTAGCGAACCATCTGGGAGACCTGGACAGTCTTGGTATGTTACCTCACTCCCATGTTTATATTTGCTAACCGTTTTAGTCGAGGCTGATCGAGCTATGGGTGATCCATGGGGTTGGGTCGATTGGTCCAATGTTCCCGTTACACCCGAGGTTGGCGCCGCCACTCACGTTTATGCTGCATTTGATCCTGATCTTAAAGGTTAGTTGAGCCATCTGTCGGCTGAAGAGTATATACTGATCTGAAATTAGAGCATAATGGGGCTTACTTGACGGATTGTCGTTTGGCGGATCCTTTTACTGACACGGTCAGACCTTGGGCTACCAGTTCAACGGAGGCCGAGCTGCTTTGGAAATTAAGTGAGAAAATGACTGGGCAAAGCTTTTCATTTTAGAGGAATATTTTGACTGCAGGTGAGATCTTCAATTTACTGTAGTGATGTTGATGGGATGGTTCAACAATTTACTCACGTCCGATATACCACAGCTTTGCTAAGACATTCATCCATTTCCATGCTCGACAACCCAGTATTTGAAAACGTCCGATCTAAAATACAAGGCGATTGTACTAGGATTGCTTAAGTAAATTGATGAGTAAAAAATAATAATACTGGTTTAAATGAAACAATTCCTGTCAGAACGCATGTGATCAACCACAGTTACCTCGTTCTGCTCGTGTAACCATCAGCTTACCTTGCCTTGCTTGCTACCCTATTTCCATCAACCAAAATGGAAGAATGCAGGGTCTCTTCTCGTGTTTAAGTCGGGCCGAAAGGACGCTAACTGTTCTCGATATGGGGGCCAAGAACAATTGCGGGGATGAACAGGGATCAGGGCAACTGTCATTTCATTTCTTTTAACTCGTACCTTTCTTCAATTTCCCAAAGTCATCTCATCTCGACTTTGCCGACTCAAACTTCACAGCATGGACTCAAATACAGCAAAAGCTACTTCCTCACAACCTCCCAGAAATGAACCGGCGGCAGAAGAACCCACAACATGTCGCGAATGTCGACGGCGTAAAGTCAAATGCGATGGTGTCATGCCCGTTTGTACCATCTGTCGAAAGTACAGACGGCATTGTTTATACGACAAACATAGCAGAACGAGGTTGACGAGAAGGTATAGCATTGCCTGTAGCGCCAGACTTAGAATAGCCACTGACATGAAATAGACAACTCACGCTCCTGGAGGAACGTCTTGAAAAAGCTGAAACTGTCCTTCGACGACACTACACTGATAGTCAGATTGCTGAAATGCTGGAGGGATCGAAAGAAGGATTGATATCTCAAAGTAAAGCACCGGAGACAACACCGCAGATGACAGAGCCAACGCCGGCGCCTACACTAGCTCAAACGCCAGGACTAGTCAGCTTGCCTGCCACGACTCCAGGAACCGACAATCTCATGCAACTACCAACTCCTACAGCAGACCCCGGCCTTTACTTGGCAGGTCAAGCCAACATAGCGAACCTAACTGCTGACCCTTTTCTTCTGGCGCCGATAGGCGAGCTGGAAGCAAGTGCTGGGTTATGGGCTGGCTCGCAGGATGTTCCCTTTGAAATTACTCCACCTACGGCTGATGATTTCGAATGGAATGAGCAGGAAACGTCGTGGGGAACGTACGATCCTGCTAGCTGGTCGATAACGAATCATGTTGATGGAAATCCATCGCAAGCTATCATGGACGGCATGGCTTCTTTGACTATTGGGGATCAGAAGAGAGGTTACTATGGAGCTGCTTCTGGATCTGCTCTTTTGCGACAGATTCTATCTGCTCGCCCAGATGGACAAGAGGTAGACGCTGACGTTGCACTCCACGAGATCGAATCTCTCTTTCAACAACATTCAGACCATTCGCAATGGTTCCGCTCGCAAGCTATGCTGACTAGAGTCGCTGTCGAAAATCTCATCGATGCATTCTTCGTTTTCTACCACCCAACATTCCCTATCGTCCACGAACCAACCTTCCGAGCTCAATACGCTGGCACGTTGCCCTGCGCCAACAAAGGCCACTGGAACACACTCGCAAACATACTCGCAGCTTTAGGATCCTTTGCGAGCAGTAACGTGGCAGATGCAACAGATCTGCCCATCTTTCAAGCAGCGCAGAAGAGCTTATTTTCAAACTACCTCGAGGTTGGAAATCTTACGCTTGTGCAGGCTTTTAGTTTGTCGTCGAATTACATGCAGAAGAGGAACAAGCCGAATACGGGATTCAACTATGGCGGTCTTGCGATTAGATTAGCTATTGGATTGGGTCTTCACAAGGATTTGGAGGGCAATAGTTTGTCGCCTTTACAGAGTGAGACTCGACGCAGGATATGGTGGTGTTTGTGTGTGCTTGATGTGGGAGCTACCATTACATACGGAAGACCATTGAACTGGCCCCAGGCTGGCGTCGAGACAGCGTTCCCTCAAAACATTCATGAAAAGGTCAGTAAATCACTACGCAAGAAGCTCATCACTGACATCGCTAGGATCTTACCCACGACTCAACACATTGTCCACCAGAAGTCGAAGGCATAACAATGTACACTTACATCCGAGTCCAATCAGCTTACCATCTCAGCACAATGACAGTCTACAACCGTCTCATAACCAGTCCCTTCCCATCAGCCACAGAACTCATCACTCTGGACGACGTCTGCATCGGTTCTTGGCTCGCTCAAGTACCATACTACTACCGCACCGTTCCACCGCCGGACTCTGAGTATGCTCTTGGAATGGGTATTTCGGAGTGGCGGTACAGAAATCTGAGGATTGTCATGTATCGTCCTTTCTTGGTCAGATGGGCCAGATCATCGGCACAGAATACACAGCAGAATTTGACGAGTAGTGAAAATCTGGCGGTTTTTAGATGCCTTGATGCTGCGAAAGAGTCCGTTACGCATATTCAGGGCTACTGGACTTCTCGCTCGCACTCAAGACTGGCTTCCTTCTACATCCTGTAAGTACTCTGACCCTGCGTGTATCAGAAGCTAACCAGACAGGTACTTTTTATTCCACGCAACTTTAATCCCCGTCCACTGCCTCCGCCAAAATCCCCACCACGCTCTCGCCCCCGACTGGCGCTCACAGATCCAAGCTTCCCTGTCCGTCATGGGAGGCATGACTGAGTTGAACCCCAACAGCTCCAAATGTCGCGACATCACGCTGAAGCTGTGCTGGCCACACCTCGATGGAGATGGAACACAGACGTATTCCGAAAACCCATCGTTTATGCCGAATGTGGCAGAGACTGAAGCTGCGTCGATCATCAGTGGTTACAATACCTGGTGCGAATCGATGACCAATGCTGGAATATCAGTGCCGACGTATGAATGGGCGGATGAGAATGATTCAGCGTTGGGTTTCTTTTGATAAGACTTTTGATACCTGGTTCCTTGCCATACTTTGAGCTCGTTACAAATGTTATCCTTAAGGCGGTGACATTGCAAAGAACGCCATCTAGCTTCCTACATAAAAAGTCCTTCGTGTAAGAGAAATGCCTTGGTTGCTTGTATACAGTAGGTTCGTTGGCTTGAGTGCTGTGACTAGCTCACTCTGTAATAGCTCTCCAATAGAGTCGGAGACGGGTTGCTTGGTGCATCGGATCAAGCGCCCTTTGAGTGATGAGCAGAGGAGGAGAGTAGAGTCGTCGATAAATATTCGTAAAGGCGTACTGAACAGAGCAACATGTTTGAGTAAAAAGAAGAAAAGTGAAAGTGGAAGATTGTCTTGAGGCAAGTCAATTGAAACAGGAGGCGGGTATCAAGCCGAGTTCCTGCCTTAGCTCAACTCTAGTGCAGTTGCTCGTCGCCGGCGCTTGCCGTCGCGCACCATAGTACATGAAAAGAGAATGATCAAGCCATAGCCCAAAGGGACGAACTTGATGCTTCCATCAACATCAACCTTTGGACCCTGTCGATCTCTGCACACGATCAAATCACCCTGGAATGTCTGCAGTTATGGATCTCTCAATCCCTACCCAATCCGGTCCAACATTCCAGGCCACTCCAAGCCAAACACACCCGGTTTCGGCAATTTGGCTCGATGCAACATCTTATCTTGCCTAGTCCTGCAAATTGATGGCAATAAAATAGGGACCTTATAATTGAGGCGCTTTTTGTATGTGCCGAATCGACGTCAGAGGGAATGCCCGACATAGATAAGTCGTTGACTCTGTGCTTGAGATCATTTCAATATTTCCACATTTAATTGATTTCTCTCGAATTACCGACCATCTTATTTCCAGCACTAATTCATCATATTCTAATATCTCAATCAACAATGAAGGTCGTTATCGCAGGATCAACCGGTTTCGTCGGCCAAGAAGTCGTCCGCCAAGCTCTTCTCCATCCTCTGATCACCAAAGTCGTCACCCTCTCCCGTCGCGACCACGACCTCCCACAAGATCTACGAACTCCCGATGTCGAGGAAAAATTCACTTCCGTCAGTTGTTCCGACTTTAAAAGTTATCCTCAATACGTCAAGGATGAAATCTCTGGAGCAGACGCCTGCATATGGTAAACCTGCCGATTGATGTGTTTGATGACGGCTGACCAAGAGCAGGCTTATTGGTGTCACTCCCGCCAAATTGAAGCAGTATACTTGGGATCAAGTCCGCATGATTTGCTATGAGTATGCACTTTATGCGGCTGATACATTTGCCAAGCTACCGCGTGAAGGAAAACCTGAGCCTTTGAGGTTTATATACGTGAGCGGTTCCAACGCTGAGCGCGATCCTGCAAAGAAACCTTGGATCTTGGGAGACTACTGTTTGCTTCGTGTATGTTACCCATCCAATCCAACGAGCATATCTAACAATATTTCAGGGCCAAGTGGAGAAGCAAATCCTTGAGCGTGCGCAATTGTCGGACGGCAGAATGCAGGTCCTCGTCACCAAATCTGGGATGATCACGGACCCAGATATGGGCATCGTAAAGCAAGCGTTCCGATTCTTCTCGCACATGATTGTCAGCGTCCCGAGTATCGGACGGGCTGAGATGACTGCTGCGCTATTGAACCAGGCAGTAAATGGTTTGAACAAAGATACTCTGTTGAATGCGGACATGGCGGAGATTGGAAAGAAGGAGTTGGTCAAGCTGGGTAATTGAAAGTTTTAATACCAATAGATTCAAATTGTTTTTGATACATTTTGTTGACGTGATGATGTCGCACATGAGAACTTCTAGGCGAGCTAGATGGGTAACAGAAGAAGGCTTCGGCTACTAAAATAAAGTAATCTAAGTGGTCACCTAAACTAGCACAAGATGACCAACTTATTTCATCTCTTATGCTCTTGGCGGCCAATTCTTCCGACATCCTGACGGCGAGGTATCAACGCGAAGAGATCGTGGTTGATCTGCAAATAGCTTATTTATCAACAACAATTCAATTGGTTCTCATGCATGTGAAGTGGCGCGCCAACTCTAATTCGGAAATAACGACAAACAAGAATCGTCATTTATTGATTGCCTGCAATTCTAGAACACAAAGCGGAGAGAAAGCTCCCTAGGGGTGGTACAAGTAGCCTGTACTGGATCAATATGACGATGAAATGTCCATAGTACGCGGCGACAAAGAAACTGACATCATCCACTTAGGTCTTGGCTTTCTGGGGTCAATTCCCCAACAATGCTTGTTTTATCATTTTCGTATCCTCTTATCAATATCATGGCATACCTGAATTGATATATTAACATGGAAAATACTAACGGAAAGAGGCAGATAGCTGTTAACTTGGAGCAGAATGCCGATGGGCCGACACTTCACACTCACGTCCATTCATCTATACAGACGGAGAGCGAGCATATCGTACAGAATGCGACTACCGATTCGTTGGAAGTAACGGACGCCGGATGGGATACTGGTCAAATTCGACCGAAAGACTATGCCGTCGATGGTGTAAGAAACGAAGATGCGTGGCTTCTTGTCCGAAGATTCAACAAGGTCAGTAATCCTGACTGTTATTTGAACGAGAGGCTAAGTGATGACAGCGAGTCTTTCATCTCAAACATGTCCCGAATCATCCTGAGGATGAGTTGGATCTTAATGTTGCAGAGGATGAGCAATTTTCGCCGAATAAGTTGAGAGCGCAACTTGAAAGACTTTATATGGAGGCAGTAAGTCTTGGGAACTTTGGTAGAGACTTTTGGTTCTGATGATTATAGATACTTGGTTTCATCATGTTTAGACAACATCTCTCGCGCCTTCAGTCGTGGCGTGAACCAAGACGAACAGCATCATTTTGCATAGTACGTCACTATAATGTCATCAGAATCTGACTAACAATGAAGGCATATTTTACAGCTTGGTATCTCAACTTCCTCATGCCAACATTCCTCGCGGCTCTGCTATCGATCCTCCTGTCTCCCAGAATAAGAGATACTTTATTCCCACCCTGTCCCCCATCCCTGGTGCACTACCAAGGCGGCCACTTAATCAAACCCGCAGCAGGAGTCTTAGGAACAACAGACTCAGCGACAGGCGCACCAGAGAATCTCAAAGGAGAAACCCTTGAACGGGAAGCGAGTAACTTTGCAACGGGCATTGTAGCACTGTCTATTAATGTCTTCGTCGATAAGGATCCTCAACATGATGAATCGCAACGAGGAGGCGGCAAAACTGCGAATTTACCGGATCCGAGATCTCTGGCTACAAGAATCGCTACTGCAAAGGATAAAGCGGCTGGTATTGATAACCCGTCGTGGGATAAGACGAAGTCGCCTATGCAGGAGCTCATGTGGAGTCAGATGAGACCACTTATGCATTGGATATGTCGATTTTGCGATATTTGGGAGAGAAGTGCAAAGTATGTGTTTCACGCTTATTTGATGGATACCAAAGCTGATGTCGCAGTTTGATTGATCCTACTGCCCCGTTCCCGAGACGAGTGGCTCAGTATCGGATTATCAGGACTATACTTCCAGTCCTGATATTATCGATGTTTGTATCGCCTTATGTGGTTTACAGAGTTACCACATTGTGTTTTGGAATTGCTTTCTTTGGAAGTATTTCTCTGAGAACATCATATAACTGGTATAAATCTATGATGACAAAGTATGACACCCCATCCATTCTTTCAACGTCACTGACCTTTCCAGAATCACATTCAGAGGAATCCCCACAGATTCCCAACTCACAATAACCCTCCTCCGCCAAGCTGAACGAAACAAGACGCCACTCATACCACCACCTGCTCCTCAAGGCCCCCCGCCCGAAGAACCGCATATTTTAGATGCTACTATAGTTGGTTCATCGGGCAACGACCCCCCGCTAGGTGCGACCGCGGTCGAAATCAACGCCGCAGCTCGAAAAGACCCTTCCATCATTCAAAACACAGGCGGTGACGATCACGAATCCACCAAGTCAGGAAGCGGTGGCAAAAGACGTGGTAAATTACTAAGTGTGGTTAAACCAATCGCTCAAGCAGCTGCAAAGACTCTTATAAGCGTTGATAAAGTACGCGCGAAGACGGGGTCTGAATCAGCTAAGAATCGTGTCGGAGCTACCTCTCCGCGAGAGGAACCGCCTGTTGCGGGCCCCGTGGAATTTACATGTCGGTATCGTGGTGAAAGGGGGTTTGTCTACTTGACTACCGATTCAGTATCACCTGCTTTATGCTTCTGCAGAAAGACACCAGCACCTCCCGGAAATGAAAATAATCCAGTCCAACCAGACTGGATCATCCCCGTTTCTGAAATCGTTACGTTGAATAAGTATTCTGGATACGGAGCCAAGGCAAAGTTAATGGCGGGATGGGCTTTAGAGGAAGATATTCGGGATGGGTTGGAGGTTGTTGATGCGATGGGTAGGGGGTGGCTTGTTACGGCTTTGAGCAGGAGGGATGAGTTGTTCAATAGGCTTTGTGCTGTTGGGGATCAGAGGTGGGAGATTTGGTGATGGATTTGGATAAGAGACACGTGAATCACTTTATGTTTTGTTTTGACTTTTTCTGGGGTCCTAGACAAGCGAAGTTCACTGTTGAACCCGAGCATATTTCAAACCTATTTTAAACGAGTCCATTATGCCTCTGCATAAGCTACCATCCGCTGTGATCGAAATGAGTAACGTTCACATTGTCTTTCCAGCAGCGGTCTGAGGGTCATAGATACAAAATTGAGTCGTCACTATCAGCCAATTAAAGTCCGGTATGGTGTAGTGGCTAACATTTCGCGCTCTCATAACTTGAGAGATCAGTACCGCGGAGCCCAGGGTTCGATTCCCTGTACCGGAGTTCCTTTTTGCCTTCATTATGTATATGTAGTGACAAATCGTTGTCGAGGTCTGTACGTGGTAACGTACATCCCTAGCGAGAGGCTTAGTACGCTGGCATGCGATCGATCCTAGCTATTGGCGCATGTATTATATGTTCTTTGTTAAAGAGTGAGGGAACCAGTTCGCTATCAAGGTACGTGGACAAGTAGAAAAGGAGCAGGTTTTCCAGATGAGAGATGTTACGCCCATTTATATTACAAACAGACGATGATGGGTATCCCGTAGTCATGGTGCATCAAAGGGTTTCTTATCCTGGGGAATATCAATTACCTGATCATTAGATGAGCAAATCCGATGCCAGAAAGTACACTGTAAAAAGAAATTCAACGTTTCTCTTAGTACATGTATATATATATATACTTTTGCTAGGAAGGATCCAAGGAAGTATGAGTCCGGTCGGTTACTGTGCAAGATAACCCTTACAAAATGCCGCTATATCTTTCTCATACGGAAATCTGCCCTCATGATAAGGATCCTGATTGAATCTCTGTTCACTTCTCAGCCTTTCCCCCAAGACAGCACGGATCCATGGTAACCTTGAAAACTACTTTTAAGTCGGACCAACCCCACCTCGACAATGCTCTTCATATTCTCAATGTACGGTACTAAGGGGTAGGTACAAATGTCCCCAATGTAAAGTTGAGCTGTCAGTTGTGAGGTTAAGAGATAGGCCAAGGTTCTATCATGATCGGCTACTAGCCAAGTCAGTATGAAGCAGAGATACCAAAATGGTGTAACCTAGAATTGGTCCTAAACAGGCACCTGGATTTGCTTCCCTTTGTATCAATACCCCCCTTTATCTCTTTAAGAGCATAATTGAGCTTGTGAAACTCGCCTTACATCAAAGTGACCGAAGCAAAAACAACCTTCCCTTCCCGTACATCAGATAGGCAAGCGCCACTTACAAACCGGCTGTTCAACCCTGGCGATAGTATATTGTTAAGAGTTTTATGTTAGTAAACTAAGATTACGATCCCCGTAGACTTTGATTAAAGTTTATCAGTATGGTGATCTTGGTTTCCACCAATGAGGGCCTATGGCCCGTTAAAGATGTAAAGTAATTATTACCGGTTATTTATGTTTCAGATACTAACAGCTACCACGAATCGGTGACATGAATCATGAATAGCCCGTGAGGCACACCTGCTGTATCCTATGACCTAAACAACCGGTTCAACAACTAGTTCCACCAGACTTGAAAAATACCAAGAAGCTCGAGGTAGGAATAGCCTGCGTGTACCCCACGAGCTATTCGATTGTCACCGGAATTCTGACAAACCATGCCTACCTCAACTAGTATAGACAAAATCTGGAGCTGGAAAGAAAAGAAAGAAGAAGTATAAAGGAGGTCCTGGGTAGGAGTCATCCCCACCCCAGGTATTGATTGGGCAATGCGGCGAGACCTTGCTCACAGACAAGTCGTAAGACGCTATGATGGTGGAATTTGTGACCTGACCATAGCAATCTCTTCCAAGCATATCAGCCCAAACAATAAAGATCATGTGGCAAAAGTCCAAAGCTTCGTCAGTCATACGCATGACCTGCAAAGCGTCCCAAACGCGGAAGACTATTCACTCCACACAGGAGCTTCTCATCCTTCCCAATGATCGAAACCGAGAACTATCCATCATTTTGTTTTCTGTTTATTTGGCCTTCCCTTTTTTCGCCTGCCACACTTGTGAATGTGAGCTTTGTGGGCACACTTGTCGTATTCGGCATGCCCACAGATACACTGGAAGCTACTGCCGTTGCATGTATATTTCTCCAAATGCTTATAGTGCTTATCCTTGCGACTAGAGTAGCCACAGCAGCAACGATACACCATACCAAAATGGGTATTCGTTAGGTGCCGTTTGAAGGATCTTTCGTCACGCTGGGTCTTACAGGTGCCTCTTCCGCAGTGAAATGGTTTCGAGATATTGTGGTACGAGACTAAGTGACTGCTACATGATGTTAAGATCGATTCACAAAGCAATTATAGAGCTTTACGTACAAGAAATACTCAACATAGCCAAACAGTTCCCCACACAGGTCGCAGCTAGTTTGGGGTCCTGACGGAAGGCTTGAAAAGTGCGACGGGGAAGCAATTGGCTCGGGCGAGGTAACTGTTATAGAGCTCGATAAGGGAGAGCTATAGCATGGGGACATGGTGCATCTTGGTGGACAAGAAGATTGAGATGAGGAAACAGAATGATGGGTAGTTGACGGTTCTCGAGAATCGGGAAGTTTGCATAGTCTTGCTTGCGTATCGTCGGGCCTGATAGACTGACAGTGCTCAGCCGCTGGTGATGTGCCATGAACAGATAGTGCGTCATAACAGGTTGCACGTTGACTGATATCAGAGTGGTCTGTCTGGCAAATATATTCCAGATCATTGCACCTTTCAGCAGAGCACTGAGTCATATCCTCCCCAACGACATACAAGGGTGTATGGTCGTGATCCCAATACCCCGTGTCGAGCCACCATAACAGGTCAGCGATGCCGCTTGTCAGTGGTTCTTGGTGATGATCATCTTGACTTTGCTGGATAACAGAAGCGCCGAGGTTGAACTCGGCGCTGCCTGCTGGTAACGATGAAGCTTAGCAATAGAGATTTCAAGAGAATATGTAGATAATAGATGGTATAATATATCGTTGCTGTAGACCGTGGTATGAACCCAAGTCTTGAGGCAAGTTCTTGAATGAAGGAATGAAGGAATGCTTTTAAACAGGAAAGGCCACTTTTTGAAGCTCAGAAGACCCTGGTAAAGGCTGAGGCCCTAGCAACTTATCGAGCCTACTGCAGCGTAAGAACTAGGTTGAATGAGGTTGAAACCGCATTTTTCAAGTGCTATTCCCCACAACATACAGAGGGCCTAATTTCTCATTTGTCGCCAAGGTGGAGTTATCTATCGATTTGTAGTTAATCCCGGTAAGAGTTGGCAGTTGTTTACCCTCGCTCAAAACAATTTGAAGGGGCCATTTCTTTAATTGGATGGTCAGGTCTTGGCGCGTATACAATAATGCATCTTGTCGATGAGAGAAACAATCCTAGGCTGTACATGCTCTTGTTGCGCTTTGCTAAAGCATGTCAAATTTGAGAGGCAGAAGGATGCTAATAAACAATACGTCCATACAAGACCCCCAGAGTATAGTTGATCTGTTGGTGATATAAGTTGGTGTTTCTTTGATCGGGTCGCATGACTAGATGTGTTTGGTTTGGAGAATGTCTTTTGCAGATGGACGAGGATTGGTCTTCAATCAAAGACGACAACGGCAATTTCCTACCAGGTGATCGTTAAACATATGGCTATACCTTCACGATGGCAGGGGAGAGGAATTTGAGATAGATTGTTGTCGAAATATCAGAAAGTTACAGTATGGGATAAAAAAGCGCAATACATCTTTATCCTTGATGTATAATTGTCAACTGCATTGATTTATCAGCTACCAATGATGTAACAGGCACCATCGAGAGCAAGTCAAGATAAAAACATATATACTTCAGTTAATATTTTCCTTCCTACGGAAAATTCCTGTCTATACTCTGTATATTGATTTCTAACTCCAAGAGCTTTTCTTCTGAAAGCGGTGTGGTGGTTAGCTTTTCCGACCTCTGTGTTGTTACAATTGAAAGCCGGCTATGATGACATGCCCAAGGTTGTGTTCCTGTGGAAGTATCAACACATTACAGTCCTAGGAGAACAAGAACCTAACCACAGGCAACAGATAAAGGGACGAATTCGTTACTTCGCAAGGCAGATTGATACGACGATAGAACGTTAAGCAACGCTTGAACTTCCCGGCTTGAGATTTAAGATGGGTGCTTTGCCATTGTCACTGTTTTTGAAACAACAAGTTTTTTTTGGATTAGTATCAAAGGCCGAAGTTGTACTTCCTCTGCATGGTACAACTTTTCTCCTGGGCATGTTCGCCAGCGGTTCTACAATTTCGAATACAGAGTGAGTTGGTTCTTTCTCGAAAAGGATAGATCAGAGCTTACTCCATATGGCCATGGTGTATTTTCGTTACCAGAGATATGAAAGTCCCAGTGCCGGTCGAAATAATATCTTGTCTTTCTTACTGACTGAAGATGTACACTCAGAAACTCTCCACTATATCCAACTCGCAGATCCAGCGATAAACACGATCCCGACGATCCCGATGATCAAATACAACTTATACTTTAGAGATTTGTGCTGGCTCAGGTTAACCCGGGTAAGGCAGTTACTTACAAAATCTCGAGTGAAAATACGTCAACCTTTTTCTTGAAAACACTTTTGCAGATCGAGTATTATTTAAGACACATCTTGGACTCGACTCATGGCCATGGACGCGAGATCTGCGAATCAGAAATTTTGGAGAATACGCTTTATTGCTCTAAGGATGGACGAAAGTGGCTGGCTGACTTTCCTCATCTGGGAGTTCTGTCAGATGATTCGTCCCTGGAGCGTGGCTGGGAATAACGCCAAAAGCACCTCGCCAATCTTTGACAGCAACCAACCACACATACACACGACGCCAAGACGCGATCTCCATTGTACAAACTTCAGTACCTACCTATCGTTAATGCGAGTTCAATTACAATTCAGCCTGCTTTCTTATTTAAAACGTTCAATTGGTATGCAAGCGGTCAGAATAACCTTTTGGAAGCCTCATTGTCATGTCAACCACCGTGGCGCTCAACTTCGGCCGTTTCCGTTAGTTAAGTTAAGTGGGTATTTTTAGACCTAGGTAAGAATGACTGCGCCGTTCGGTGATAGCGATGGGGGAAAAAGTCACGATAGAAACATTGGAGGTGAGTCTGTCTTGGAGTAACGTGTGATTTCTCGTGAGCGTCATGGGATGTGGGTGGGGGACCGGATATGCGGAAGAGACAAATCAGACCAGACCAGACCAGACCCTGGGCAATTCTCTCCGTTAGATCGTGAGGCTGAGGTTTAGCTTGCGATTTTCCCCTCCCTTTGAGCTTTGTGCGTTCTTACTAAGGAACTTGTGCGGTTCAATGTCTCATCGCATCGATTTAACAGTACACATTACTTGTTCGCATAGAGATACGACCACCGTAAAGGTCACATGCATTCTAACTGCAGCGATTACATGTGGTGATATCTTTAAGAGGAAGGTATTGTATTGAGCAGCCTTAGATCAGCAATCCTTCTACCAGAGCGGGGGAAGCGGTCAAGTGGCAGCGATGATAGCCTTATCCGAATGTCGATGACTACTGCAAGCAAACATGTTGGGCCTATGATGCTGCATCAAGGGACTTGAAGATGCATGTTGCGAGCGGGGTACAAACTATCACATCAGCTGAGCTATTGGTATCCTTGGCGAGTAGACAAGCGACAAGGTAGTCTCACGATGAATTAAGTGATGAGTTGATCAATTGAGTGATTAGATGAGACATTTATCGATCGATCAATTGAATGACATCAAGTCAGTTCATGAATTCAAGGGAGGAAATAAAGATCACCAAGATCTTCAATTGCGTGAAACAGATGATTGACATTTGCATGTGGGGAAGCAATTGAGGAGACGTAGATGCACAAGAAGAGGTGCAGCAGAAGAAGAGATGCATCCACTCGAGTCTAGAATGGATGCAGCTGTCAGAAAAGAAAAAGCGAATCGGCTAAAGCGGAGAGAAAGAAGACGAAAGAAGATGAGTACAGCCTCTCTTTTTTTCTGTTCTCGTATGTTTGTTTTAGCGTGGCCAGCTCTTGCCGTTTCCGATCTCCCGTTCCCGCTACACGAACAGGTGCTGTAGCTAAAGTGGTGGGCTAAAGTGCTAGACGAAAGATTTACAGGGGACGAGATCAACTAAAGACAGTCCCTGCAATCTCATCCCGTGATTCGTCCTGACGTCAGCAGGGAATCTTGTCTCCGCTGACAAGTCCCTTTACGCATATTGAGACCCAAGCTCCTCTAGCTGCTCGTACTACTGCAGCGAACCCTCCCCGCTAAGATCTAGACTTAGACCCTTCAGACGGGAGGGTTCGTATTGTGGTGGGAGAAGAGTCATCCAACCACCAGAATACACAACTGACCTTTTTAAACTTTAATCTAACAAGCCTTTTCCGTTGGAAGTCGGTTCTGTGCCGTAACCCGTTAATGATTCACTGCGTACCTTGTGAAGATCTGTACTGGTTAGAGACTCAAATATGGGGTGGCTAGCGGCTAGGCTAAAGTGCAGGGTGGCTTGCGAACAGGGGGGTTGCTTAGTCGACCCAGAATACGAGAGACTGTCAATCAGACCATCGATAAGGGACCGAGGCTGCGACAGGGGGGAAGGTTGGTGGACGAAGTACAGTAGGTACCTAGACAAAGAGGACCAGCCTCCTCCTCGAATCTGACTATTAAAACGTGCGTGAGAATCACTTTTTTTCATGTCTTGATTATTCTATCTATACTTTTCTCTACATATCTGCTCTATATATCACAGTTGCTCAAGCCATATCGTGCTGTCCTCTGTTACACAACGTCTTACATACATAAATACTCCATACAATGCTCTCCAAAGCCCTCGCTGCCCTTGCCTTTGCGGCACCTCTAGTCTCAGCCCAGACCTTCACCAGCTGCAATCCTTTGGAAAAGGGTACGTCTCACAACACTTTCAAACCACCACAAACTAACATTCACCAGTTTGCCCTGCTGATCCTGCCTTTGGAAAGGAGACCGTCCACTGTGACTTTACAAAGGGTGCTTGTTCAGCTTTTGAAGAAGACGCCGGTACATCGATTTCTCACAACGCCAACGGTGCTGTCTTTACCATCGGTGGACCTAACCAAGCTCCTACTGTTGCCACGGGGAAGTATATCCTCTTTGGCCGTGTCGACGTTGAGGTGCAAGCTTCTGGTGGTGTTGGCATTGTTACCAGTGCTGTTCTACAGTCTGACTGTCTCGATGAGGTATGTTGCACTCTATCTTATACTTGAGTATACACTAACATGTTCAGATCGATTGGGAATGGCTCGGAGGTGACAACGCCCAAGTCCAATCCAACTACTTCAGCAAAGGCGACGTGAGCACATACGACCGCGGCGCCTTCCACCCCGTCGCCAACCCCATCGGTCAATTCCACGTCTACTCCATTGAATGGACACCCGCAGCCATCAACTGGATCATTGACGACCAAGTCGTGCGCACTTTGACATACGAGGACGCCAAGGGCGGATCGGGCTACCCCCAGACTCCCATGCAGATCAAGCTCGGCACATGGTGTGCAGGGCGTCCTGACGCTGCTGAAGGTACTGTTGCCTGGGCTGGTGGCATGACTGATTTCAGCCAAGCGCCTTTTAAGGCTTACTACAAGAGCATTTCTATTGTGGATTATGCTGGTGGTGATGCGCCCACTACTAAGTCCGTTCGGGAGTACATTTATGGTGACCATTCTGGTAACCATGGAAGTATCAAGACTGCTTAGATATAATTAATGATTGGAATTATAATGGATTAATGAAGAGGTGGATATCATGAGCGTTTTATATAGTCTATAGATGATACATAATAATGAAGATACATATTATAAGAAGATACATATTACAAGAAGATACCCTGTAACTAAGTGTTTGCTCCATCTTCAAAAAGAGGTGAGTGAAGCTGCAGCACAAGTGGATTGAAATTTTCTGCTGTCCCATCCGCCACAGAGAGCTCCAACGTCAAACAAGACATTATATTCTGTAATCAAGCAGAATCGGGCAAAAAGAGTCGTTCCGTTCAGCGGTCTTCTCAGTGTTATGGAGGTGCAATCGCTTCTGTTATACCATTACTTCCTTTAAAAGTCAACAGCTACTCTAAAACAGACAAGATTTATAACCAGGGAATTCTCTCAAGGCAAAATTGTCTGCTTGGTCCAGAGTCAATGACCACCAACCTCCCCTGAAATAAATGCCAGTTCCATCTGTCCAAGACGAAACATCTCATCCGATGTACACTGATACTCAGCATACCGACGAAGACTCTCAGGAACGACTCCCACATCCTTCAGGCTTCGGTGCCATTCCCTCTCAACATAAGGATATACCGAACCCTGACCCAGCCTGTCCTTGACCTCCTGAAAAGATGCCTCCACCCTCTCGACACATGCTCCAACATCCTGTATTGCCGAGCTTATAGCCTGAATAGACGACCTCACTTCACGGAGAGATGATTCCATGTCCTCCTTCTAGTCGGCCAGCTCATCCTCCTGTCCATCCATGGCACCAATCTTCTTGTCATAGATATCAGCAAAGGCCATGAGACCCTCTCTCACTGTGTTGATCACATCTCGACGGTCCGCCTCGGGAAGACCCTTTCGAAGTGGCTTCAAAAGAGCCACATACATCCTCAAAACATCAGATCCAACACCCGTCCATTCCACGTCTTTGAGTCTGTTTGGAATTTCAACCATATAATGGCATTCTTCGACAGTATGGTTCAGAAAGCGATTGACCAACGGGCATCAGTTCCGTTGGTGCATGGCGCACCACCTAGAAATTTGGACTTTTAGGTCTTTGGGTAAGACGGAAAGGATGTGGTCGTCCATGACGAGCTTGGCGATCTGGGGTCTGAGGGTTTCTTGGTAGATTTCGGGATGTTGGCAAATTTCAGGATCGTAGAGTTGGTGAACAAGATCTCCCATCTCTTCTAGCACTTGTTGCTGGGTGATTGTTTCTGTCTCGATGGTGGGAGGGGGGTCGAAGCTATCGACAGAAGAGATTGATTTTGAGTCGAAGTGGTATTCGGTTTCCATAGGTGAAGACATGATGATCCCTGCGCGGGACGACTGTCATGAGGTCAGTTTCATTCTGTTTGTTTTGAGAACCGCCTCGGGGTATCAGAAGAATTAGCCCCCGAAAAATAGACGAAATGATTTGGTTACTTTATGACAGCTTAGAGTAGCACTTACGCTACTTTATTAAAGTGGCCTAAGCCTTAGAGGACAATTCTTCTGTTGCCCATCTGCCTGCTTACCGTTTGCTCTTCACAATATTTTGAAAAGAGAGAGAATTCATGTTTGGGACGAGCAGCTGTAAGCAAATAATGAATGATACCTGCCTAGAGGCAAAGTGGGGGCCTATGGTCTGTGAATCACAAACAACTATAATTTGGCACTCGTTGTCAGTGCCTGTCACTTGGATCCGAAATTTGATTTCTTGTTGAAATTGTTTTCCTCTAGTGAGTACCTCCTCATTCTCCCAAGAGAGCCAACATCAAGCAGCGCCCTCTTTGGGTCTCCGATAATCCTCTACAACTCAAAATGGTCAAACAAGAAGCAGAAAATGGGGACGAGATCGTGCGTCAGATCAACGCTGGTCTAGGAGTTCGGGAAATCGATCTCTCCGTCCAGGCCTGCACCAAAATCCCTACCAAGAAACTCGAACCAGGAAAGGATCTTGTGCTATGCGACCAAATCGTCACCGAAATCTTCCAGCAAGCCGGCTTCACGCAGAAGCAGGCCCCTCTTGTTTAGGAAAACATGGTGGAAGCAATCATGCTCCAAATGATGCTGAAGATGACAGAGTTGGAACAACATGACAGATGGACAACTGTTCTGGGACACATGAATCAAGTCATTCGCCTCCAGAAACTATCATACAGCCATGTTTCACTGGCGGCAGACGATTTGGGTTTCATTATTGCCGCTCTACTGTTCCGGAGGCTGCAACTTCCAGATCAAGATGCTAGTAAGGTCAAGCGTTTCATCGAGATTGTTGGCACTCAGAACGTCATTCAATGGTTACCTGTTGCTATAGCGGTCTCCAAGTCAAAGCCAAAGCTGCGCTCACCATTTGTCATTGAGATTGATGAGGGACTGAAGGAACACCAGATTCGAAGGGAAATGACGGTTGGTAAGTGAATCCAAAATGACCTTGACATTAAGAGAAGCTGAACGTTTTCCATAGGTGGATGTGTCATGGTTGTCACCACCAAGTCGCCTGCGGTGAACATCTACGAATCTGATATTCGTGAAGCTCTCCGCGCGATGGACATCCATTTTTCACACTTTGAGATGCGAATCAAGGCGCCGGTCCTTACCGACCACGATGAAGAGTCAATCAATCCAAGTAGTGACATAACACAAGCCGAGCTCCCAGCTCCCGAGCCTGCGCCACCGGCTGATCGTCGCGAAGCACAACCACAGCGGGAGTTCTTTGAACGCTACAAGCTTTTGTGGAAGGACAGTCTCCGAGAGCATGGATCGATATCAGGTAGCCTGCGAGAATTGGTCTATCAGGACTGCACCGAAGAACAAATCTTCTATCTGGAAGAGACTGAGAAGGACTTTCTAGCGGAACGCATGGGTTGACTTTAAATGAGTGAGCAAATACCTACGGGATGAAATATTTCGGTTCTCTTATGGTAGCTTAGACTAGCATATTGACAACTTTATTTTGGTGGCCTAAGTCTTAGAGCATAACTTTCACGAGATAGTGTCAAGGCTCTTAAGAGAATGAGACTCTATTTGACTACCTAGCTTAACACACTTGTATTACTGACGAAATCCACAAACTATCAACAGGCCTAAGGATGACGAGTACGGCAACTCCTGCAGCGGAGCATAAACCCAGGCTCCGAATTGGGTGCCACAGCTTCATTCTCAATATAACAGTTGAACTTCTCATCACAATGTCGACACTTGGGTGTCATGGCCAACTTGGCATGACAGGTTTTGATGGCTATGTTGTTTGCTGCAATAAGGTCCTGTGCCGTCTTGTAGGATCCCTGGACATCTTTAAGTTCATTCTTTAGCAGAGCCATTCGCAGGCCGCAGGCAACAATGATCTTCGAATAAAGCGCAGAATCGAGCTTAAAAGGCGTGTCATCTTGGCTGAATAGATCCGAAATGTCGTATGTCTCCGCTGCGACTTCAGCGATGATAGCATACAAGTTTGCGTGAGCGCCCGATGAAACTTCCTGCAAGAGACGAGGGAGAACAGTGTTGTTGCCGAGCAGGATTTTCTTCACCTTGGACTCGGCGAGATCTCGCAGTCCTGGGATATTGTAATAGTCGGCGATAGCGTTGACTTCGAGGTGGAAAAGTAGGACCTGGATAGCGTCTGCTTTTGTCTTCTCTTCGCGAGCTTTTTGCTCTCCAAGAATACGATCGTGAATTGAAACACTATCGATCCGGTCGCCATTCTCGTTACCCCCGTTGTCGTTGTCAGCGTCGGCGTCGGCGTCGGTAACGACAGTATCCTCATCATGAACGCTTTCAGCAGGAAGTTTCTCATCGTAGTCCCCCGTGTAGAAAAAGGAGACCAGACGCTTCACGGTAGAGATGTCAAACTCTTTGACGGTGATGACTTTGGTAGTCGCTTCCTGAATAATTACTCTTCTTAGCGATAAATCTTGAGTGACGATGTAGTTGTTGACATACCTCGAAGCCTCCGCAAAGTGCAGCATTCAAAACACTCGACTGCGGGCAGACAACAGCCTGATGCAGCCGAAGCTCTTGGCCTTCGCAGACCAGAGTGAAGTCGCTGAACTGGCCGGAGGCCAGTATAGATGACAGGAAGTCAGGGGGCGGTGCCATCCTGATGAAGAGTTGGGAACGGAGGAAGAGTGTGAAGGTGCGAAGTTGAGCAGCGTGTGAGATGTTGAAGAGAAAGAGACGATGGGGCCAGAGAAGTAGTTCAAGGGAAAAGGGATCAACTTTGGCACTTCTCTGGCAGTATCAGGCAGGAGCAGCGAATTGGGAACAGTAGGCTGAGCACTCAGCAGGCAGACAGCATGGCAGTGACAATAACCAGCTCAGGATACGTACCTAACAATCAGATTTCTCAAGTTTTCCTACCAAACATCTAGGATAGTACAAATCACCTCCCAGCAGTTTTGGTAAACAAGTCTCAAGCATCGCAATATGAAAAGGAGGAGTTTGGATTGGATTAATCAACGTTCGTATGCTATTACGAGGGATTGCTGATTAGTTGTGGCTGTCACATGCATCAAATTTTGTATACAAAATCAATACTAGCAATGAACGGTTGGATGACGGCCATGACACTGGCTAGTTGCTGGAAGGTCTAACAGCGTCCACACTACACACATTTAACCCTCTTCGAAAACCTCCACTTCCTTATCGCTTACCCGGAGCTCGGGAAAGCCCAGATATTTATTATTGAAACCAATCTTGGGCTAGGATTTCGCTTGTCGTAGCTCTGAGAGATGGTTCAAGCTTTAGCATAGTCGTAATGACCTCGGCCAGACTCGCGATTTCATCCGTCGTGAATTCTGCCTGTTTATCATTGTCAAAATAGGTTTCTTGTAGCCATGTTGGAAGCGTAAAGTCCTCATCCTTTCGAAGCGCATTTTGTTGCATTGTATGCCATTTGGCCTGCCACCTCGTCGGTAGCTCGTCAGAGGTGAGCTCAATCATTTGTTCAACGAGAACAGAGGGGGTCAACATAGCGACGTCGAAAGGAGGGTGCCCAGTTATGACTTCGAAAATCTACGTCCGTTAGGTTAACCATTCGGTCTGAAGATTCAACAGGTGTTTACCAGACAGCCAGCACTCCATACATCCACTCGACGATCCAGCCGGTCCCCAAACACGATCTCTGGCGCCCGTACAGGCAATGGGGTATTCAGTGTGCTTGGCGCATGTTCGCTAAAGAAGGCTTCTCCAAAATCAATGATCTTGACCGATGAGTTAAACAGCATGATATCTCGTTTGCGGAAGAAAGCAGGTCGAATAATCTGAGTTGGTACATTTTGCGACAAAGGCCCACCATCTGACCTGGTTACTGCGCCTGTATTGGGCTTCCCTAGCCTGGAAATGAAGTCTTGTTCGCTGAGAGAATCAAGATCAGACACAACTAGAGCAAGATTTCGAGTGTGCAAATCTACAAGCAGGGTCAGTGGTATGGAGGTGTCTAAGTTGTACAAGCCTTACCCCCATGTCCAATATCGTTAACTGCGAGGAAATCGAGCCCTTGCAGCGCCTGCTTGGCGAATACTCTGGACAACTTGGAAGGAAGTCTGTCGTCTTTGCAGTGTAATTCAACAAAATCCGCAACATTGGGTCCTACAAGTTCCAGTACCAGACAATCGTGGGAACCATTGGGACCGACATGGGTGAAATGGTCTAACAGTTGGTTTACATGAGACGACCTGGGATGATGTTTGGGTAGAGCAGACAGTGCTTGTAAGATCTTGAGCTCGCCGCTCTCTCCAAGCTCGGATACTGTGATCTTTACTGCAACATAGCAGTCGTCCCTTGAAGAGAATTAGAAAACAATGTTCCCTTTTCTGTTACAGGTCGAATAGACATACTTCTGGTCCTTTGCAGCCCATGTAGTAGAATAGCTACCCCACCCTAGCTTATGCAGGATTTTATACCTCCCATTCTTCAGGGCATCGCTCAATTCAAGAGGATGGTAGCCGCCTGGTCGATACCGATGTAGCGGTTCGGCATCAACATTACAGTTGTACGTTTGTGCTGGCCTCTGCGAATGATAATGACGAGTTGAATTGAGTCGCTTCAGGGAGAGAGAAACGAGTGAGTAGATGTTAGTTGACATGAGAGGCGTTCTCGGGGAAATTGGGTGTGTCATGATTGCCGCAAGTGGTGACAATTGAGCTTGCCTGTACGGATAGGCGCCTCCTGTTCACTAAAGGGCCCCCACCTGCAACCCCCCAGATTCAAGCATTCGATTTGATCGCAAATCTATTTATGTCCTCATAAGTTTTCGAAAGACGCAGCAATGCTGGCTTATTCCCAACATCAAACGTATATTAATCATCTTTCAATACATGATCCCGGTTATGTAGCTACCAGCTTCCGATAACCCTTAACATAATTTGCTGACTTCATGGCATCTCTTTATCACCCATCTACAGTCGTCACGCTCAGGCAAGATTCACTGTTCGAATATTAGGAAATAAATGAAACATCAATTCATAACACGTATACTATCTCTCAATCTGTCCCCGTTTTATCCATCCAGCCATCTACTCCGTCTTTCTGGGCTTGGCTGTTGATGTAGTCGTGGTTGACTTCTGTTTAGTCTTCTTGGTTGATGTAACTCTTTTGACGGCAGAGCTCGTAGTTTTGGCCTTGGATGTCGACTTGGACTTCTTCGCTGTTGTGGTCACCTTGGCTAATGTCGTCTTGGTGGGACTTGGTGTAGGCTTCTTGGCTTGAACCTTTGCCTCCACAGGGCTGGTCGTTGATTTTGCAGAGCTGGTTTTGGAAACCGTTGCAAGCTTGTAGACGCTGATTTTCTTGGTTGCGCCACACTTCTGAGACTTGTCGCCTTTGCAAGAAATGCCACATTGCGAGTTGGGAGCTTCGACACTGCCGTTGGACGGACCCTTCTTGCTACAGTAGCAGTCTTGACCGTTCTGGACTCCG
Organism: Fusarium clavum; assembly: GCA_004367155.1. Classification (NCBI taxonomy): domain Eukaryota; kingdom Fungi; phylum Ascomycota; class Sordariomycetes; order Hypocreales; family Nectriaceae; genus Fusarium; species Fusarium clavum. The sequence goes on along the minus strand of QGEC01000156.1, from coordinate 86,014 downwards.
AGGTAGGGAAGGCCTTTACCTGAGCAGAATTCTGCACAGGTCTCGACAGTCATCTTCTTGTCGGTCATCTTGGCATCACTAAGAGCTCGACCGTCGGTGCCTTCTGTGTAGCAGCCCAGATACTTAGGCAGACTTTCCAATGCCACTGTGCTGACGGTCGGAGTGTAGAGAGTGTTGTTCCAAATGGATATGCGATTGCCAGCGCCGCACTTCTGTGTAGAATCGCCAGCGCAGGGCGTTTTGCACTCTCCATCGGGAGCGACAGTCGCCTGGGTCTTTGGCGTGTAGCCACAATAACATTCTCGTCCGTACTCCATGCCAAAGAGTGGGTAGTTTAGCTTCTTACAAAACGCGAAGCATGTATCGAGTGAAACGGAAGACCCTGTGAACGAAGCACTTGGCAGCGTACGACCACCTGACCCTCCGTCTGTATAGCATCCCAGATAGCGAGCAGCACCATCCAGTGCAACAATTGGTCCCTTGGGCTCGTCGGATTGCTTGAGCTTCCAGACACTCAGCCTCTGGCCTGCGCCGCAGTAGCTGAAAACATCGCCCTTGCACTGCATCGAGCATTGAGAGATGTCGGACGTGTTGGAGCCACCATTGGAGAACTCATTGCCACAGTAACATTCTTGTGCCCATTCGGTGCCAGCGTATTTATAACCACCTTCTTGACAGAATGCGACACACTTCTCGTTCGTCATTCCTACAGCGTCGGCAGTGCGATCCGATGAGAGCGCCCGCCCACCGGTCCCTTCCGCCCAGCAGCCATGGTAAGTAGCGGCTCCTTTGGCAATCGTTGTTTGTCCAACAACAAGCTCCACTGGCGGCGTATAAGAAGTATCATTCCATACGGTAAGAAGGTCAGGTCCTCCACAATATTGTGTCATGTTGCCTGCGCATGTCATCTTCCTTGTAGAGGCGCAGGTGGAGGCCTTCATGTATGATGCACCCGAGGTGAGCGCACTAGCACAGTAGCACTCGCGACCCCATTCCATACCGGCAAGAGGGTAGCCCTGAGCTTTGCACGTTGATGTACAATACTGAATAGTCATATTACGGGAGTTGGTGGAATATTTGTTCAGTGTTCGCTTAGTACCTTCAGGGGCGCAGCCAACATAGGACCAGTTGCCAAACATGTCGCCTGGAGCGGGGTCAAACATCGTTCCAAGTCCAGCGTCTCCCAAATCGTTGATGGCCGGCGACTGGTCGCATACTGGTGGTGTCGCTCTTTCTGGGCCGCTGAAAGGCTTGTTGCAGCCTGGTAGGGCGTTGAGCATTCCCCGAATGGGCTCGTTAACAAGAGGCGGCATCTCGGGGCAATTGTCGCTGAAGTAGGGAGTTTGTGAAGCCGCAAGAACGGGACATTTCTCGATGACACCATTGAGACTGTCATTATTGAGGCAATTCTTAATAGCACCCTTAAGCACAGTCTGGTTCCATCCATTCAGAAAGTCGCCATGAAATGCGTAGCCTGTAGTGTCGCCATTTGCAAAAACGAATCTTCCACCTTTGCTCTTGTCGATGTTGTTGACTCCATATATGACCTCAAAGAAAAGTTGAGGAAGCTTGCGAGGGTGGCTCGGTGGACAGACGCCATTGTCGATCTGTGACATGTAGGTAACATGGCTCTGATCGCGTTGGTAGTCTCGGCCATCCCAGCACGACTGGAAGTGGATTTGAGCTCTCATACCGTTGTTGCAGTCTGTTCTCCACATGTAGTTGCGCTCCTTCAAAGGTCCCGAGCTATCCAAGCATGCAAAGGTAACTCTGTCTGCCACTGGTCGACCTTTGTTCTTGGAGTTACTGTATGTCATTGTCTTGGAGTCGTAAGATCGAGCAAAGTTATCTCCAGACAGCATCTTGAAGCCTGGGGGAAACGGCTCGGTCTTGGATCTGTTTTCACCACGCCCAAGGTAGTAGATAACGGTACCTCCATTTGGAACCATCTGAAAGCTTCCATTGGCATGTTGGTAGAACAGCTGCGGTGTCCAGTAGGCCGATTTATCATCCTGTATCTCACATGAAGTACATCTCGCAGCTTGCAGGCTTTCGAAGGTAGAGTCGACATTGATGGTGCTAGCACCAGAGAGTTTGTGAACGTGTGCTGAGAAGGTTCCAGGCGCAATGATTGGGTCAATTCTTCCGGTTTGGATGATGCCGCATGACATTCTCCAGAATGCTTCAGTCCAGGCAACTAGCACCAGGAAGCAGAGGAGCGTCTTCGTGTAATAGGCCATCTTGAGAGATATTCTAAGGCAAACAAGTGTTGATGATTGTGATGATTTGATGATTGACAAGCCTTGTTTACCGGCCGTCCAGCCGTTTATAAACTGAGTTCAAACGGCGAGGAAGACATGATTTTAACAATCTGGGACATCGAGTCTCAAATACAGTTCTCGGCTCGTCGTACTGAGCCATCTGGTAACCAATATTTCGCTTATACAAACAAGAAGCTATCGGGTCGACCCATCGCTGGTGCTGATAAGTCTGGATCTAGAGAAAGTTAATACCACATGGGATACTAACCTATACCGTCTGTGGTGTAGTACAGGCGCGCGTGGCTTCGGGGCCTATCTTTTGTGTCAAAATCACATTCCACGGTCTGGACTGGGAGGACAGACTAGGCTCAATTCATGCTGTCTTGAGAGGTTCAAAGAACCTTAATCGCAAGGTCTCGGCGCTACTGGCGCAGGAACCCGTTCTGGCAGAGCAGGTTTGCCAGAAGCGCACAGAGTTATCCGAACAGCCCGTAAGCGGTCATTGGAAGTTGGACTCGGCGACACTTTATCGCAAACAAGTTTTGACCAGTTTTGCATACCAGTCAAGTTTTGAGTTCCATATATTGGTTCATTCATGAGTGATAAAGAGCCGTTCTGCCGCGAGCACTGTCAGCAGATTTCGTCGTCATTGAAGCCTTGCAAATGTGACGAGAATGCGTCGGCGACATTTGAGATGACGATCTCCTCTTCCATCTTGGAAGATAGATAGGAGGCATGTGACAGTTGGGTGAGATATGTTGTTCGACGTCGGAGAGTACAGAGACGCATTCAAACTGCAGATGTTTGCAGGTACAACACGACGCCAGACAGATTGCTCTAGACTGGTCTCGGCGATGTCCTCGAAAGGGTACACAAATTATTCACGGGGCCTGCCTGATAGATAAGCCGGCAAGAGGAACGTCAAGTTGAAGCGATGGCGCTATACTGATTGAGGATTAGTGTTAAAGATCAGTAGATGGATTAATTATATTCGGGTCTCGATTATGGCATGTCATTCATTGATGGATACTCACGGAGCAATGTGTTGATCACTGTGGATAAAGCGTGATGATACTGACAGGTTATGCTGTTGTGTATAAAGAAGCTCTTGCAAACCCTGACTGGTTGAGTTGATCATTTATGTCTTCTTCTGGGCGATTGGTAAGAAACCTCGCGCCTGATATGAAAGATCCAAGTGCTGAATGCTGAATTCTTCCTTCCTCTTTGTATTGAGCTTTGATAGTTGCAGCCAATCCCTTCTTAGGTGCATACTGCACCCAGTTTCATGAGCAAGTTTTCCTGTTCGAATCCCCGTGGTGCCGCATGGGTCTTGTTTTTTTCCCTCCCGCAAATACGACGCACCGCAGTCAAGTGCTTCTCGAATGATTAATCGAGCTCTGAAGCAACATTATTCAGACCTTCAAATATACTCAGATGCGATAGATCTGCTGTCGTATCTTGGCGAAATTATCTGAAGTGCGCCTGCACGTTTTGATTAAAGGGCCTCAAAATCCCATTGTCAGACGAATGAATCGCCCCTGGTGCTTATTTCCCATGTCCAATCTTTTCGCGCTATACTACCAGGGCTGTCGTCGAGGAAGGGATGACAATACCAGCCGATGTATGGACATTGGGTAATATCTGCAAATTTATTTTATTCATCAGTGTTCAAAGTGTTCTTGTGTCGGCTTCGAAGATCCATGGAAATTTACTTATTGTCGACATGCATCATGGTCAGACTTGAGAAAGGATGGATCTAATCGGACGAGATGACGATAGATTGATGTACCTGGGTACTTCCTTGTTGGTGAGCTGTCGCCGACGCTCCGTGTACCCCTGCCCATGTTGTAGACTTGCCAAAGTCGGACCTCCAATGTCCAGCTGCAGCTCCAAAATAATTACCCCAAACCGACACTTCCTCCATACAACCAACAGGTGTTGCCGCCTCGCCTCGTCTTGTCCACCTCCACGAATACCCTTCTTTGCGTTTGCTTCTGCGTCGTATATTTACTTCTCGTGTCATTCCCTATCCTGCGCCCTTAAAATTGCTTGCTTTATCGTCGTCCATTACCTCGCGAACCGTCGCTCAATTGTCCGCCTCGAGTCTGACCACCAAATAACCCAGCAGTCGACGAAACGAAACGAAACATCCATTACAGCAGCATTGAACGCGACCGACTCGATAATACTATATACTTGATGACGACCTGCTAGACTTTCACCTTGAGACTTTGTCGCGAGTCCAACCTTACTATATCTTTAATACTTGTTGGGTCAATTCTGCATGTGTTGCCGCATTTCTAAAAGTAGAACGACACCGTCACCCAACGCATTCCCACCGCCTCCTGTTGCCCGACGCAACTCGATTGTCTTTTCGTCGCCAACAACACGACCAAATAATCCGTCTCCCTCCTCGCGGCACGGCTTGGCGGTATCCGGCGCGGAGGGATGCAGGCCTTAAAAGGACAAGCTGAGCTTGTGCGCAAGGCAAAGGTGCGTTGCTGTCTCGTCTGCATTTGATGCAGCTTTAAAACGGCTGGGGAGACATGGCTCTGACAAACAACAGCTTGCCCGCTCATATCAGGAGCTTCTCGAGTACGACCCGCGCCCCTGGTTACAATCGACTCGGCTAACATAATCCCCAGCGAATTTGCGAGTCACGAACTGAAGTCCGTCGGTAACTACGCTCTTGGACGTTTGATCGGAAAGGGGTCCTTCGGCAAGGTCTACCTTGCCTCTCATAAGCTCACCAATGGCTCCAAGGTTCGCATTAATTCCAACACGATCGCAACGCAACGTTCGGGCCAGTCGCTAAGTTCAAGCAGGTAGTCCTCAAGTCGGCCAACAAGGGTGATTCCAACCTTGCGCGCGAGATCCACCACCACCGACAGTTCATTCATCCACACATCGCGAGGTTATACGAAGTTATTGTGACAGAGAACATGGTCTGGATGGTGCTCGAGTATTGTTCCGGTAGCCATTCCCGAATGCAATCTGCTATATCCCGAACTAACACTCCCAGGCGACGAACTCTACAACCATCTCCTCGAGCACGGTCCCCTTCCTGTCGAGAAAGTTCAAAAGATCTTCACTCAGCTTGTCGGCGCTGTCAGCTACGTCCATAACCAATCATGCGTCCATCGCGATCTGAAATTGGAAAACATCCTTTTCGACAAGCACGAAAATGTCAAACTTGTCGACTTTGGCTTTACGAGAGAATATGAGGGCAGGACAAACCATCTGCAGACTTTCTGCGGGACCATCTGCTACTCGGCGCCAGAAATGCTGAAGGGCGAAAAGTACGCCGGTGAAAAGGTTGATGTTTGGAGTTTAGGTATCATTCTCTACGCACTGTTATGCGGCGAACTTCCATTCGACGATGACGATGACAACGTGACTCGGACCAAGATTTTGAGCGAAGACCCCAAATTCCCCGAACATATGCCTCCCAATGCGATTCCACTGATCAAAGCATTGTTGTCGAAGAGGCCACTTTTGCGCCCTGGTCTGCCCGAGATTCTTTCCAACTCGTTTCTAGCTGAGCATGCCCCAACGCAACGGGCTATTCTAGATGTCCAGCAACCGCCCCCATTCTCCACACCTTTGGAGAAGGATTGTTTACAGCGAATGCGAAGTGCTGGTGTCAATATTGATGGAGTCATAGAAAGCGTACTGGCGCAGAAATGCGATGCACTAGCTGGGTGGTGGGCATTGTTGCTGGAGAAGGAACGGCGAAAAATGCAACGCAGAGAGAAGAAACGAAGGGAGAGGGAGCTTGACAGTCGCAGTATACGACGATTATCCGCCGCTTCAAGCCGCTTGGAAAGAATGGCTCCAACATTACACGAAGTCGACGAGATTCCTGGTTATGGTCGGCAATTAAGACTGGAAAAGTCGAATTCTCGAAATAGGGGGAGGAGTGAGCGTAGGAGTGCTCATTATGTTGACTACATCGTGTCTGATCTTCCACAGCTTCCGGAAATTAGGGACTCCGGAGGGTTAAATATGGACAGCGACCAACCTCCTCCGCCCGTCGACAAGGATTCGATACGGTCAATCTCAACATCTCGTCAGCGCAGGCCCATACCACCCCCTAAGGAGGGAATGATACGCAGTGCTCGGTCTCGAGGCTCTACCCTTCATCTGGTCACCACCTCAGACGCCCTTGGTTCTAACACGAGCGATGAACACAGTCAACAACAGAATGGTAGCGAGAGACCAAGAAGAAGACCTAGCCAGCCACTCATATCTCACTGGAAGAATATGACACATTGGCTTGTCGAGAGCGCAACGAGAAGAAGACGTGGCCATGCCAGGCGAACGAGTCAGAGCACCCCAGACCTCCATAAGAAGGAGGGAAGTACTGTCAGCAGTAAAGATGGAAGCTCACGACCACAGACTAGCAAATATCCTACCGCGACTTCTCCCGGAACACAGCCGACAGCCTCGCTACCTAAGGGTGTAGTGGCTAACGGCCAAAGGACAGCTGGAGCCAGCTCCCAGAGAACGGCATCAGAAAGTCTCGCATCACCAACGATTCCACCTCCTCGTCTCGCTACATCATACAAGCGACAATCATTGTCTCCTTCGCCTCTTACGCCACGTTCGACTGTTAGGCGGTCATCGGCTGGACTGAGAGGTCGAAAGTCTACGTCCTCATCTGTGTCATCAGTACGATCAATTCACCACCATCACCACACCCACTCCAAAGCGTCTTCAACAAGCTCAGCTGCCTCATTCTCCACATCCATGTCGAAAACACCTCTCCAGCGAGGCCACTCGCCTCACCATTCAGTCAAGGTTCTTCCAGCAACCCCCACCTCAGTTTCATTCCCATCAAACATTCGCCTCGTTCGAGCCACCCCACCGACCCTCAATATGTTTAACGAAGGAATGCCATCTGATGGCCCACCACAAGCTCCAGGATCACCCAATCCTTTTGCATCAGGCATCATGTTTGCAAAACGAAAGCGGAGCTTATTCAAGGGTCCAACTCTTAACAACTTTGGTGGACCTTCACAAGGCCAGCGCAACAGTGGGTCTGGGTCGCATTCCCGCAGCGCTAGTGCTTCTGGTCTGGGACGTCGATCTGGAGAAATCACTATTCAAGAGGAGGATGAAGGGTCAGAGATGGATGATGATATTGAAGAAGTTGATGTTTTCAGCCCAGTCATAGGCGGTCCGGGCGAAAAGATTGAGGAGCAGATCTTTGAAGAAAACGAGCCTCAACCAGAGTTGGAACCTGCGCCCACCATTATCGCAAGACAGTCAGAAAGCCAGGCTTCAACGATTACTGCAGAGAAGGCTCCTGCAAGCTCATAGTAGATGAGCGTCACCTCTGATAAAAGATGACTTGACGATGGATACTAGTATAATTATATAGACGGAAGCGAAGTTTTTTCTCGCGGGATTGTAAAAGCTTGTCGGCGTGCTGTTTGTCTTCTTCTTGTTTGTGTGAGTGTCAAGCATTGCAGTCATCCTTCGAGCAATAGAGTCGCAGCATTTTATGGATATCTGTTTTTGGTTTACGAGTTTGGACCTCGAGCTTTATGTATATTGACATGAGACAGACATGGTAGCAGCCTCGGCTGGCATGAAACGGCCAGGCTGGCAGCCCATCTATTTGGCACGGTCAATCTCGACCAGTCATTCCAACATGCCTGTACATACAAAACAATGACGTCAGGAGGTAGGTGGTCTTGCACAACCTTTTGAATCTCAGTTGGTATCGAGCCAAGCCTCCCTAGAAAACACGATCTTGAAACCAATGGACCTGATATTTCCAACATGTATTGGAATGACTCCCTTACATGGCATTCGAGTTTCGTCTGCGAGACTTCTTGCTCAAGATCGCATCTCTCTCCTCACGCAGAGTAACCCAGATCCAGAACCAGGTCATCGTCTCGATGAAGATAAATGTAAAGAATAATCGGTTCTTGAGCATATCTCCACCCCAGCCAGCTGGGCGATACGCTGGGTTATGTGCGCTCGGGTGCGTCATGGGACCACGGGAGGACTTGTCGTAGAGAGGAGACGATGGACCGAAGAGGAAGATGTAGGCGACGAAACCGAGCGAGAGGAATGATCGAATCGGTGCTGTTTCTGTTAGTCATTGTAGACTCGGGGAGTGTTGGTAATGCATACCTTGGGTGCCCCAGTGGAAAACCAAGCAGACCTCGTCAGGCATGGAAAGGGAGACCAGATCGCTGAAGCCAATGAAGATAAGAACCACGGCGACTAAAGCGAGAGGAGAGCTTTGTGACTCGAAACCTCTGGCCAAGGGCTGTTTGAATTTGGTGTTAGCTGGGAGACGGTGTCGGTGCTGCAGGGACTTACCATTCCCATGCTCTCGCCCATCATGAACACCAGTGCCTGCTCATTGATGGAGCCTGGGTTTGTAAGGAAGAAGTAGGCGAGGGTAAGGTGGAAGAGGGATACGGAGGTAATGATGGTTCTTGCTGATATGAGCGCCATGGTTGCGGTTTGGTATGCGCAGTGAAGAGGGAGTGTCGTTCGTTCTTGAGATATACTGTGTCGCAAAAGAGGCACGTGGCCAGTCGTCGAAAGGAGGTGGTCCAGAGAAGAGGAGTATACCGGAGGACCAACCTTAAGGCAGCAGTGTTCTAGGTAAAAGAGTGTAAAAGAGGGTGCGTAAGTGTTTGTTCGTGATCAAGTCTTGCTGGACACTCGTGAAAAGGAACGGACAGAAGCTGCCAGGGGCTGGATCTAGTTAGACATTGCATCACATGCCGCGATGGTGGTGGGGTCTTCCTAGCTCTGGTGCATAAGGCTGTTTGAGCATCTCCCTTGACGAATCAAAATGGGAGCGTACCTTGTGGCGCCGCAGGACTGTGTGTGGCTGTGTATGTGGCGAGTGAAGCTGGGAGTCTGAGACTGCGGTTCTTACCCCAGCTGTGTCGAGGTATGAGATGTGAATAAGACTCCTTCAACAACAGTACAACCGAGCCACATATTCTCGCAATTTTAATTCAACTACCTACAATGCCAGACTCAGACAGTCCGTTGCTAGATAAGCAACAGCATATCAAATATTGGCAGCGCTGCCATAAGACATATCTACCATCGCCTTACACAGCATACGACTCAACCCGACTCACCTTTGCATGTTTCATCATCTCAGCATTGGATCTTCTTTCTGTTCCACTAACTTCATCTGAACGCATCGCAATCCGTCGCTGGGTTCTCAGCCTACAACATCCAGAAGGCGGTTTCTGTGGAAGTTCAACCCACGCTTTGCCTGGTCAAGAAGCTTACAAGGGCACTGCTAACATCGCAGCGACCTTCTTTGCGCTTGTGTTGCTAGGCCTTGCGGCTGAGAATGAAGAGGAGGCGAGGTCAGCTTTCAAGGGTGTGGATAGGGTGCGGTTGTTGAAGTGGTTGAGGGGACTTCAGAGAGAAGATGGAAGTTTTGGGCAGAATTTCTGGGATGGGAAGATCGTTGGTGGGAGGGATATGAGACACAGCTATCTCGCAAGTTGCATCAGGTGGATGTTGAGGGGTGATGTGAAAGAGGGTGATGAGGGGTGGGTGGAAGATATCGATGTTGATAAATCGGTTTCTCACATCAAAAAAGGCCAGGTAAGTCACTCACACATTTAGACCGACTCTCACTAATACAATTAGACATACGACGGCGGAGTAGCAGAGTCCTCGCAACACGAATCGCACGGTATGATGCCTCAACATATCGCGTTGCTCTTTCTAACTCACCTTTCTAGCTGGATACGCATACTGCGCGATTGCCGCGCTTTCTCTATTAGACAGGCCACTGGACTCTACAGCCGTTCATCCTCCCGAGAATGCACTAAAGGAGGGCGTGCCCAACCGTGAGGGTCTTATCCAGTTTCTTGCATCTCGTCCCTTTTCTTATCTTCCCCAAGAAGAGGAAAGCGATGAGGTAGAGGAAAACTTCATTGAGTCAAAGCTTGGCGAGACTGACTATGGACATGTCGGCTTCAATGGACGATGGAACAAGAAGGCAGATACGTGCTACTGCTGGTGGGTTGGAGGCACACTTTCAGTAAGTCTCTCAGTGATTCTTTGAGAACTGGTCATTAACATGTGGTCTAGATGCTCGGAAACACCTCGATTATTCATGTCCTTCCATCACGACGGTATCTCTTGGACATCACGCAGCATCGCATTGGTGGGTTCTCCAAGGCTGTCGGGGGACCACCGGATATGTATCACTCATACCTTGGCCTGGCTGCGCTGGCCACCATGGGAGACTCGGATTTGAAAGAGTTTGACGTCGGCTTGTGTTGTACTCAGGAGACGACGAAGAAGTTGATACAAGCGAGGGATGGGCTTTTGGAGAGTACGAGAGGGGATAAAAAGACTTGGGGTAGCGATGGCTTTTGGGAGAGTTGATTGTTAAATGTTGATTCGAGGAAGAAAAAAACACATTTTATTTCTACTTGACTCCAGGTCGTTCAGTCTTGGGTTATGTTGAAAATGAAAAGATTCCGTTTCGCTATAGGGTGAGTATTGCCAAATGTTTATGCCATTACTACGGTAGTATGATGGCCCCCACCTGCCCCGTTGGATCGGCCCCGCCCCAACTCTCCGAACAAGTCCCACCCAAACCAAATCATCGCCGTCCGTGAATTCAAGACTTCATCAATCGCTCCCGCAAACCACAATGTCAGATTCCGCACCACAAGACACCACCGAACCTAAGGCCGACACCCAAGCGGCCTGGTCCGACGACAAGCGCCGAAAGTTTGAGACGTAAGCCCACCTACCGCCTCGCGACGACCCCGATACTGATGACGTACAGCAAATCCAAGAGCGAGTTCTACGATCCGTGCCAGGAGGCTGCGCAAAGAAGTTACAGATGCTTGTTCAGAAACGGGGGCGATAAAAATATGTGCGGAGAGTACTTCCAGTACGTTGGTCGCTAGATGATGCAGTTGAGACGGAGTTGACGATTTCACAGGGCCTATCGTGATTGCAAGCAAGAGTGGGTATGTTGAATTAGGAATGGACGCTGTGCTGTAATCGAGAGACTAATATGTATTTGCAGACTGAGAAGCGAAGAAAGGAGGGAAAAGGATGGTTCTAAGAGGTTACTTAGACCCAACAACCTGGCCACAGGGACAATCAACCGTGAAGGTACTGTAACAACAAGGGAGTTTGGCGATCTTGTACTATATGGAAGTGCGGTGTTTGAAAGACTTCGTTCTTTGAAATCAGCGAGCCTGGTTCTGTTTGTGACCAGCGTGTATTCTAATAATCAACCAGTTCATCAACAACATCAATGTCATAACTTGACCAAATACTTGTACTTTGAGAGGGTCTTGACCGACTCTTGATGACGGCGACACAACCACTGCAGATTTACAATTGCATTTCCCAATCATATACCTGCATACGCGCAACTGTATCCTCGGACTTCCCCGATTTCAATTAGTGTCACCGACAGCCGAGGCGACAGTCATTTTCCCACGAGCATGGCAAAATAAGTGATGGACTGCCTTTGCAGCAGAAAACGAGATCGAGATATGCAAAGATTGAGAACGCTCAAGGCAGCACCCAACGTACAGGTCGCATCTCTGAAGAATTCTCAACACCAGCTGCGTTTCCTAACAGGATCATCTATCATTCGTGTGGTCGCGAGACTTGTCGGAGACGGATTCCTACAGAATAGAGTCCGGTTTCACTGTTCAACCGCGTGTCCGCCTCATATCGGAACCTCGCCTCGTCAGCACATTTGTTTAGTCTGGAGCTGTGCCAGGTCGAACACTCTTCGAAAACCTGCTTGTCTAGAGCTACGCCGGCATCAGCTGTCAGGCGAATCGAGTCCAACATTCGTCCAACACGTAGAGAGTGTATCTTTCGGGAGTCGATCGCAAGTCCGACTGTTATTCCACATGCGATTCCTAGTGTCACGAGACCAGTAAGGAGGAGCCAAGGGATGAAGGTCATGGCATATCTATCAGTGTCGCATTGGATTTGGTACCATCCTGTTTTCCTGGCTTGACTGCCGTCTAGAAGGATATGCCGAGTTTCAGTTTCGTACCAGAGGAAGGCCTCAAAGAGACTCTCAAGCTTCCACGAAGGCCGATTCCCTTCGCTCGTGATGTTGAGCGCAGCGCGCAACAAGTGTCCGCCTAGCCCTGGTGCTGCCCCAACACCACCGTCGTCGAAAAAGTCCAGCGCCGACGTTAAGGCTGACATCGGTCTGTTCGGTCGGAGATCATATCGTTCGTTAAACAGGGTGTCTTTGATGATGGTCCATTGACTGCCATTCACCTTTACATCTGCGCGTCCATTCGACTTTGCGAGATGGCAATCCATACCCGCTAATGCCAAGTTGTTTCCTCCGGGTGTATTGATACCGGAACTTTGATTGGCATTGATGGTACCAATCCAGATGGCACTTTGATTGAGAGCAATCAGCGGATATTGGATACCTGGAAACCTGACACTGGCATCACGTAAAGACTTTTCGGACAGAATGGATGTATCCGTACCAAAATTTGCCTGATACCTAGTCGACGTCGACTCGGGCGTCGTTGCTGTACTTTCGAAGCTGATTCTGACATGTGAGTCAAGATCATCAGGCCGCTCAATCGTCACAGCTTGAGCAATAGACGGGTGACATGACAGGTTGAGTCGGTAAACTGGAGCGTCAAAGAGCTTCTTCACATCCGAGGGTAGTCGAGTTCGTGATCGAGAGGACACGTTGACTTCGAGCAGTCCATCAGGTGCCGACCCCAGCATTGATGGCTGCAGATAGTCAAGTCTTTCTCGAAGACTGTCCGACACTCGTGGCTCAAGTACCTGACCGTACAGCGATGCCGCATCAGTGTCCAGAGGGAGCATCGAATACGTGTCCTACAAATACTCGAGCATCATTCCGGCCTGATATGCGACAACATTACTCAACAAGGCGAAACTCAGCGCTGAAAGCACAGCGATAGCTCCGAGGCAGATAACACGGGGCCGTTTCGAACGAGCAAATGCCCAGAATTTCATTGGACTAAATGAACCCCAATCCGTGTTGGCGACCTCGACAAGCACCTTCATGCTGACCGCCGAGTTTCGTCCGCGATGTTCGTTGACGGCAGAGAGACGAGCGAGCTTGAACATGTGCCAGTTGGCGATTGCAATGACGGCTGGTGCTACCAGCATGGAGAATGCGGCGTCGATGAGTTTTGCCGCTGTTGAGGAGAATCTGCCTCCGATTATTTCTGCTGTGATGTATGGACGGTCGTTTTTGGAGCGTGTTTGGATGTAGGCGATTAACCAGCATGCAGTCGCAAGGGATGTGATGCCGATGAGAGCGACTGTGATTATGGAGTGCAGTACGTGCTTCTTGAACGGATGCTTTGTGCAGATCGGTCCCTTCTTTTCGTTTTCTCGGAGCTCGTTTCTAAGCAATTGTGTCTTGGCTTGCGCATTCTCCTCCTTGGGGGTGTTGATGGAGACAGAATCTGGGGATCCAGGACTGTCCGCATCTTCCATCATGACATTGGCGGATGCCGCCTCTCGAGGAGATATCTCGAGTGACTCGGTAACTGTCATCTTTCTCAGAAGCAGGCGCAGAATATGCCGTCTTAGTTCAATGAGAAGATAAAGAACGTTTTTGATGTACCCTTGGCAGACTTTAAAGCAAGAGGTGGAACTTAGCAACCTGATTATATACCAGTCGGTGAGTAACAAGTCACCATAGAGCCGCAACACGTAATGGACTCTTGCCACTGAACACAACCTCGGACTTGCGCAGTCTAGATTTGAAAAGGTATAGCCCTGTTTGTACTTCGTTTCGCAGATGTAGCGGAAAGAATCCCACATGATCATCCTCGGCCGTTTTGAAAGGAGCATAGAGTGACACCAGTGATACCAGACTACTCTTCTACTCGAGGACTTGAGTTACGCAGTTACTCGGCGAGACTGCTATTGGGACTCATCCTTTGTGTTATGTTCACACGGCCTATCTCGCTATCAGGCTGACTTACTATAGCCTCATCGCATGGTTCGATGATGTTAGCTCTTCGTCAGGGTGTAAGAAGAATTGGCCACCTAGAGCATAAGAGACGAAATAATTTGGTCATTTCATATAAGCTTAGGATACAGAAATAAAGTAGCCTAATTACTAGTCTAAGTTTTAGAGGTCGTTTCTCTTGTTATCCACCTGCCTGATTTTCATCCTCATGATCTGAGATAGTCAATCACACTGCTTCCCCACCGAACTGCACTCTTATACGTCCACATCCCAGGTGCATTACCCTTAGAAAGACCCTCGATAGCGTCCGCGAAAGCCGGTCCAAGGCCCTCTTCCTTGATCTGATGGACTGGGTAGAGATATGTCTTGAAGGAGAAGAGGATAGCGCGAGTCTTTGGCAGACGAGTGAGAGTCTGAAGCTCAATTCGGAGGAACGTCTGGACGTGTGTTAGTTATGGAATACACTGGTGGAGAGAATGAGTTACCTTCTCGATGTCGACGTTCTCGTCGTTCTCGTAGGTATCGTCACCTGTTATGTGATTGCCTTTACAATTGAATAACTCGGTATGTGTTTGGACGGACCACTGTGACCTGTTAGTTTCGTCATCAAACCTCCAGAAGGGTTCTCACGTTTGTCCGCTTCACACTCTTTCCCACCTCCAATTTCGCAAAGAACTTCTCCATGCTAGACCCTATCTTCTCATACGACGGAACCGGAGCATGGATCTCAACAAGCGTCTTGCCCAGCTTTTCCGAAGGATCAAAACCAGAAGGAAAACAGCACATGAATGCTACAGACTGATGGCCCTCGCGGGTCTGTTGGAGGAGAAAGAGATCTTCTTCTATCGTCTCGCCGAGGATACGTAGCGCGGCATTTGCGTCTCCTCGGGGTACAGTTGGAAAAGACATTCCTGTGGCAAGATTCTCGCATGTGGAGTTATCGTTTGAAAGGCGGAAGATGGCTGGGAAACGCTTGGGGAGTTGCTCGGATAGGAGATATGTGTAGAGCTCGCGCACGGCTGCATCGCCGTCGGGGATGTGGCCATGTACAGTTGGGCCATGGTTAGCGATGATGCTGCGTCGGTGGGTAACGCGATCAAGATAGTCTTCATCAATGGTAATCAGCTCTGAAGGTGTGCTGGCCTGAATAGCTGTAACTTGTTAGTTGACTTGACGGCTACTTTCAAGAGAGTCGTACCCATCGTGATGTGATATGTCGGCTTGAATGGTCGCAGTTGACGCCTGGGCGCCGTCTTCCAGTCGAAATGATGCAATGGCTCAATTATGGGTGTCTTTTCAGGTGATGTTTCATTCTTGGTTGGCTGGACATGCTGTTTGCGACTCCGCATCCATCGTTTTGCCTGTTTTTGTTGTTAATTGCGAAAGATCATGATCTTGGAAGAAGACTCACGATGATAGTAACAGCCCAAGCTGATATGACAATGGCGATAGGAAGGAGAGTGAGGTTTGAAAGAGGCTGGAGCCAGCCATCAGGCATTTGAACAAAAGTCATTATGAAGATATGATTACAGTGTCTGAGTGATGAGCGATGGGGACTGATGAGCAAACGGTTATTCTGTCGACACCTTTGGGTATAAATACTCCTGCTCTCATATGATGATCATATCTACGATAGTGTATTGTTCTCCGCAGGCCGATATCGCGTGGACGCCATATCCTGATAAACGTTAGTCTATTATCTAGGTGTGGCACATTTGGAGAAAGACATGATTGTGAGAACCCCTCTGCTCTCATATTATTGCCGGGAAAGGGAAAAGCGCATTAACATTAAAACCAAGTCTATCTATTTATCCACCCAAGGTATCATTCGTCGTATATGCAACTCCGGTCCAACCGGGAATCGAAATCCAATCTCTACAACTCCCACAGCAATTCTATCACTTCATCTTTCCTCTCCTCAATCTTGGGCGGCGGGTTCTTTGAGTCACTTGACTTCTCGCCCGGCCCGGGAATGTCATCCTCCACACGGTGGATGTAGATCTGCCGAATATTCTTCCCAATTACTTCCGTGTCAACAAGATGATAACTCTTCTTCAGTCGACGATCCATCTTGGCTCTCATTGGGCTTAGACTCCAATCAAAACCTTTGGCGCCCTCCCAGCTTCCCTCCATCTTGTTCAGATCTACACTCTCCAATCCTGCCGAGTACTGAACGATACTGTACCCGTTTGTCAAAACGGTGTCGGAGCCAAAGGCGAAGCGCTGCAGGAAACAGCTGCCGCAGAACTCGGAGATCTTGACCATCTTGTCGACAGGGGCCTGATGCCATGATTTCCAGTGATGGAGACTCATTGGCAGACGACCGGACTCGTAGAATCCGCTCATATCTCCACCCATGTCCAGTTGGTGGAGTCCCTTGACAACTGTAAGCTTTGTCTTGGTCTTGCTGTAGATGCACTGCTTCAGAAGACCGTCACCTTGAGGAACATGGTCGACTTTGAGACACTCCTCAAGATGAGGATTTAATTCACGAAGCAGAGCCTGGCTTAGAAACACTCCAGCTCCACCAAAGGCCATGTAGCCATGATGTTTGACCGCATCATAGTTCTCCGACAACCCACCGATATACGCTGGTACCTTGTGGTCTTGTTTGGCAAGGATCTGGCTCATAGGGTAGAGTGAGGGAAAGAAGGTGTCATCGTCGACAATTGCCGCCCACTGGGTTTTGGGTGTGGCATGTTCGAGAAGATCGCGGACGATGGCGAAATGCTGCTCGTTCGGCGTGATGGCTTTGTTCCATGGATCCTTGATTGTCAGTTCGACGCCTCGCTGGCGGAACTGCTCAGCAACCGCTTTGTACTTGTGCTCATCGCCAGGGTCCGTGATGACTGCCAGTAGGTGTGCATGTGTATTGCCGAGCCAGCTTTCAAACTGTGAGAGCGATTCGTTCAAGCGATCAAGACTCGTCGCAACTCCGAAGATGAAAGCTGAGTAGTCTTGTTGGGGGTACGGCGGGGGGACCTTGAGGGTAACAGGCTCGCAAGTCGGTTCAGTCCATCCTTCGCAAGCCTGGTCAAGCTGAACAATTTCACCACTCTTTATCAACGTGTCAGGATTTTGTGACACGATTTGGCTGTCAATCTTCTTGTCCACGACAGGTCGAATGCATCGCTTTTGGTAGACGACGTCCCTCGTAAGGCCATACGCCGACCGTCGAAGATGATCGATCGAGGAAGAACATGCGGGTGCAAGAGCGAGTTCTGGTCGGTCAGGTTTGGCTTCTTGGAAGCTCGGCAGCGTCAAGAATCCCTTGTAGTTTAGGAGAACGACGGTAGCGATGAAGAAGGCGAGAGCGGCAGTTCTCCGTCTGCCAGAGCGGTTCCGGGAGACCATCTCTAATGTCGCAGATATTGTTTTATGTCGCAGGACTAAAGCGGTATGACGTCGCTACTGGCATCGATGTCTCAGACTCGTGAAGTTTGACTCGGTTCGGTTCGTCGCAACAACTCGTTTGATCCTTCAGGTCGAAAAAGATCGCATCCAAGTCGAGTGGTAAGAGGAGGAACCAAAGAACAAGGAAACAACCTGGCTATCGTTATCGAATGCAGCTAAAGAGGATGGACAAGGCTTGGCGCTGGGCAAAGAAAATGCAGAATGACGAAGCCGTTCGAGATCTATATCTATATTCTCATGAAAATGCACAAGTGAAACTTGACACTAAAAGAAAGAAATAAAGCAAACAAATCCAGCCGACGATGTATATCGTTCACGGCCTTGAAAGGAATGACAAGCAAAGCAAAGGATGCAGATCAAAGGATGCAGAAATCTTGGAGATCGAGATCAGGATCAGGTTAGGGGTTCATACCCACTATAATTCGAGTTTAATCAGGTGGGGCCGATGGAAACGGATCTCCAGCATCACAAGATATGCGTGACTCGCCAACATTCTCATAGCAATAGATGCCGTTGACCAGTTATTTCTATCGCGGATAAATTCCTCGATCACTCTATATAGATTGCTTGTACTAGATATGTCTGAAGGCATGCTTCGTTGTTCTGCTCATACGTGATTAAGACGACAGGGATCATCTTCCTTTTTCTCCCAAACAAACGTCAAATCAACAGCCAAGCACGTCTAACTCCATTTCACCCCGAGCCATCCCTTGATGTTTGCTTCCCAGCTCTTGACAAGCTTTTTCGTCGCATTCTCCCCCACAACCCCCAGAACATCTTCAGCACCTTCAAAGATCCACCTCCTTACTGAAGGTTCGAAATCTCTTCCCCAAACTTGCTCCTTCAACTTTGCTACAGTATCTTTACCCTCCTTGAGTGCGCCCTCAGATACCGTGGCCAGTTCCTTGATCTGCGTCATAACTTCCTTTGGCAGATTGCTCTTGCCAGAGCGGTCGCGCTCCTTTTCGCGATCGTTGAAGGCGATTATCCATTGTGCGGCGCTCTTTGTTGCTGCTGCTGTGTCACGGATGATAGCGAGGGAGTGGAACGTGCTGAGGGTCTTGACTTGGTCTGAAGCAGTTGTGGGAAATACAAGTTCGAGCTTGAGCGTGTCCAGTGCAATTTTGAGCGTATCGATGATCTGAGCAAACTCCTCTGGCACAGGGTTGGCTCTGTTGATACCAGTGGTGAATGGGATAAGCGTACTCAGCAGCCCGATGACCTCAAAGTAGGTTGCCTCTTGTGGAGTGAAATCTGTGCTGGGACCATTCGAGAATCTGATGAAGGAAGCGCTCAGCTGAGTGAGTGATTCGAGGACGAAGATCTGGTCAGGAACTGCTGCTGCTGCAGAGGCCTTGTAGATGGCTGGAGGCTTGTAGCTTAGGAGTTCGTGGAAGGCTTCTGAGAGTAACGACAAGTGTGCGCGACGGTTCTAGAGATGTCAGTGACGTTTTATAAGACAACAAACATGACTTACAGTTAGAGGGGGCCCAAGTCGCAGGCGAGAATATATGGGCAATCGAGAACTACAATCCCACGAAGGGAACGAGCCATAGTCTATAGTCTCAACCAACTGCTTGTCATCTGTCACTTCACCTGTCGACTGTCAGCAATTGCAAAAGGTCATATAGTTGCTGTAACCTACTAAACCGGGGATCAGTAAACACCTCAGAAAACTGTTCTCCCATAATTCGATCAGTCCTAGTCTCTTCAACAAGACTCATCGCTCGCGTGCAGCCCCATCGTAGATTTTCCGTGTATTCTGGAATACTGATCACACTGCTGTAACTACCCGACTCAAAAGCGTCGATCAATCGTCGAGGCATCCTCAGCTTCAGCGACACGTTAAAGTGTGAACTGAGAAGTTCCAGGAGCTCCCAGCCTGTCTCATCTTGTGGTGATATCATAGCTGGCGAAATAGTAGAGAGTCGATCGTAGAAGATGGGTGCCAAGGAATCCATTATGGTGCGTTTAACTCCAAGTGTATCCCAGATCTCACGAGCACGAGACGTTGAGCCAACACGAAGATGCAGTTGGACTAGTAGGAGAGAGATGATGCTGTGTTTCGGGGTCAAGGAAAGTTGATGTTCGAGTAACAACAAGGCTTGAAGGAGAGGAGCGTAAGAAGTAGGCGAATTAGAGATATCGGTTGTAGGAGGGAAGGCGGTCTGGATATAGCAGAGGGCAGCAATAACAGCTAGCTCGGGTCTGATCTCAGCCTCTACAGACCGGTCTTTTGAAGTCAAATCAGCTAGCGACTTGTGGACCTTGAGTGCAGTTTCGGCGATGACAGAAAAAGCAGGTCCAGGCAAGCTAGCATCCACCTCTATACCAGACACAACGCATCTACGCATAGGTTTTTCGCCAGGTACCGTGGTATACATGGAGGGGCATGTAGCCGCGAAATACTGCAACTTGAGCGAGAGATTGCGCAGCCTTGCGGACTTGATCTGGTCCTCGGTCTCCTCGGAGAGTTTGGTAGCAAAGTCGTAGGCAAGGTACTTGAGCGCAGAGGATGTGAGTTTCTCCACGAAGACTTTGATGTCGTCGAAGCAAGCAGCGTTGATACCTTGACTATTGATGTAGCCGATTAATTCTTTTAATCTGAAAGACGCAGGCTCGTTGTCGATAATGTCCTCCTCATCATTCGACACGAGGTTGAAGGCTGCTGAAAGGCGTGCTAGGAGGATGATGCGCTTGTAGATGGGTCGCAGATCTGGTGACCCGATGAACTTCAAAAGCAACTCCTGGACAATCTTCTCGACGCTGTTTTTCGTTAGTCTAAGCTCAGCGTGAAGATGACACAAAACCTACTCTGCGTTGACTGTCTTTATTTGAACAGCCGCATCGATGAAGTGTTTCCAGACCTTCCAGTCGGCCGCCAATAAGCTCGGTTGCCCATTTTCATCCTGGATAGATAAGCAATCTTTGCAAAGCTGGAAAATGGCTTCATAGTTTTGGTCCTGCTGATATCGGGCGATCGTCCTCAATAACAATTCTTTCCTGCCCTTTCGGAACTGTGCAAGAGGGTTGAAGACAGGACTGGAGATAAGCTTTTCAAAATCGTCTTTAGAGCCGTGCTTTTCGGTGACATCGTAGAACAGTAGGGTCTCCTCTTCTGTTTGGATGCTTCGAGCTTGGGGTTTGGCATCGTTACCGGCGTCCTAGTACAATGAGTGACACGTTGTTGGAATGGAGAGGAGTAACTACCTGTTCAGCTAACTGCGCAGCACGTTGGATCTGTTTAAGTGCGAGCATGCCGTATAGCTTCTTCTTTTCGGGAGGTGCTTGTGGGCTTGTCTTTTGAAGGTCAGTAGTGTTGGAGAGGGAAGAACATCGTACGAACCGCTAGCAAATGTGTAATCACTATGTTCCAAAACATGAATGTTCGGTCCTGTGCAAAGGATCTGTCCAGTATCGCAGCAATCTGAAAAGATGTCAACGGGTGTCTTGCCGAATAATTAAGTCCATCATACCTGTTGCGCACTAACAAGGTCCCAATGTAGTAGGCATGACTCCAAACAACGACTGGCACCAATCTTGTCCTTTGGTGCAGCTTTGACGAGGCGGGCTCTCAATGGTCCAAGAGTCAGAGGGAAATCCTCCTCATCGTTGAGTCCTTGGGCGGCCCATTCGAGAAGATCTAGACCATCAACATCCTTGACAACGGTCTCCTCCCTGATGAACTTGTCAATGGCGGTTATGGCAGCAAACTTGGAACTGGGATCATCAAGCTGGCTTTCCGCACAGATTCTGACAATCTATTAAACTAAATCAGTCTACAGTGAATACGGCACAAATTGCAAAAGGGCGCACCTCATAGTACTGGTCGTTGAACGTCTTGGCCCGCTTCTCTGCCAGGCGAATCACCACAGCCCAATTGCCATCATTGAAGGCAGACTGAAGCTGAAGGTCGACGCCGTTTTTAAGGTTGGGTCTTTGTTGACGATTCATTGAGTTCCAGGCTTCGCGCCGCGTTTCCTGCCCAACTAACTGAAATAAGGTGAGTGAGATCAAGTTCCAGCTCAGTTTTGGAGGGGCCGACTCAAAATGAAGTGGGATGGTTTAATGGGTAGAGGGGCAACGCACGTGTGGCTAGTGAGCGCTTACGCCACACCTCTAACATGAGCAGGATCACTTCATGAATAGAGACGTAAGTTACTGTACATTGAAACCCTTCTTTCTGGCAAGGAAATGTGGAATCATTTATACCAGAGCCATAAATCGATGACAAGACAAATAAACGGGATTTTAATGGGAGGGTGCTTTGCGATTTACGAATAGGCTGACCTTCCCAGCTGCATATTGGTTAGGAAGCCTGGAAGCTCAAAAAGCCGTTGATCGTTGTTCAAGGGAGGAATTACAAATGGGACTCCAAAAAGTATTCAATGATCAACCGTGTTCAATATATCTTGTAAAGCCTGCAAGCTTCCGTCTGCCATGATCCGCGATGCTCGTTCACATTCCATCCGAAACCTGTTCCCACTTACAGCGGCCTCCCGAGTACAAAAACATTAAGTCAACCTTGGCCAACTGTACTAAGTCCTAGTGATTCCCATGAAGGAACCTAATCCTGAACCTTCCCTTATGCGACATGACCGTAGCAGTGGAGCTCTTGTCTATGGAAACTTCCTCAGCTCGCAGCACTTGCTTGGTGTAGTCGCGTGTTGCCTCATCGTAACCGTTCTTGTCGGTTGGCTTCAGGGCCACACTCCCGCTATCCTTGATCACTCGACACCGCTTTGGTGCAACAGATATGATATCATGTGCGAATCCCATGACTGGTGTGTTCGTATCTTCGGATTGGAACTGAATCGGTCCGTCGTTCCCTGAGCCAAATTAGTTCTGTAAATATTGTAAATAGGGTAATGCTGAATTACCTTCGATGACAGACACTCCCCCATAAGCACGTGGGTAGTTTCCCCAGTTCACCTCTGCCCATGTACCTAAGTTATGAGCTTCGCCGTTGAAACTGATGTCGGCGCCGCGGACGAGTCTGCCGGAGAACGTGTGGCATGTGGCTGTCAAGTCAACGAAGACAGTTGTGTTGGACGGGATCTGTTACGGGCGTGAGCTGGGAATACTTTGACATGTATAGTGTATACCTTCATGGCTCGGTATGGCTTGAAGTCGATTGCGTTTTGATACACCATGAACCAGCGCAAGGAGTCGTCACCATAGTCGGCCGTAAAGGTGATTCCAGGCTGACCGTAATCAATGTCCCCGAGGAAAGGATCTATCTGTTGAGTCAGTCATCACGACAGTCAGATATTGGTGTTCATATCGTGCCTTGGACGAATGTGTAGTCAATTTTGTCAGGCGATCCGCAGATCTCAGCTCCATCATGAGGTTGTGGAGAGGATAAGATGGACACAAAAAGAAGAGAAAGAATAAGAGCGAGGCGTATCATCTTTGCGTGTTGTTGTTGCTGTTGGTCATCTACTAGGTAGTAGGTGATTTGACGTGATCACAGGCAGAAAAGGACTGATGGAGTAGCAGAAAGCACTTCCTTCCTTGACGCTGTGACGCCATTTTGGAAGATTTTCGCTTTCCTTCTTTCTTTCCTCGAATAGTGTTCGCAGTCAGGTTAGTTGTGTGAAGACTGTGGCGTTTGACCGGGAGGAAGGCGTGACTGCGAGCCTGGCGGGTGTTTGTCTCATGGGTACTTACTTCGGCGTACGGGCATTTGAACTCCCGCTCGTCTACAACTTCCTGATGCGTGGATTGTCCAACAAACCCAAACAAGAGCACATGTAATCCGATCCACTTCATTTCCAAGGACCAGTCCCCAGGTGGGTAACAGAAGAATCATCTTCTAAGGTTCAGGTTGTTATAATGAAGTAGCCCAGGATCCTGAGTCCCCTACCCTATATCGATCAAGAAAGAAGCAACTAAAAGGAGTTTTCGGAGTTTCCTCCGACTTCCTCATTTGGGTGCAACATGACGTGGGGGCTCCTGTCATTGGTTGTATCTTCTTGTCGCAGTCTCTTGTATGCTGCATGATGAGGCTTTCTGTTCAGTGCCATATACATGAGGGTTATGCCAAACTATCGATATATGCTAAGATCAAACAATACAGCTGCTGCGTTTCACCAGGTAAATCTACATAGCGATACTGTACGCTTCCCTGACTTTCTCTTAATGACAAATTCCAGCGGCTTGTATGTACATGTACTAACACAGGATCCCTGACTCATCCCATCCCACCCATGTCAGACCAAGCAGCACGTCTCAAAACCAAGGAAATACCGAGAAAGGCTGGATTACGAATTCAACATTTCTCTCAATCCAATGTTCACAACGTTTGACATCACGACTTCAACGTCGCAATCCAGTGGGAAACCTCTCACTCCACCATCTTCGTCGTCACAGCCCCGCTCCAAGAGAGCCCAGGTCTCACGAGCCTGCGATTGGTGTCGGTTGATGCGAGTAAAATGCGACTCTACCCGACCATGTCGCAGCTGTAAGCAGGCTAAGAGAGAATGTGTGAACTCGGGTCGTGATGATTTTAAAAGCGTGGCAGCGGCTACTAAGTAGGTCTTGAGCGTAAATGTGGGCGATCACGAAGTTGACGAGATATGCAGAGAGGTTCAACGCTTGAGAAGCCAGGTTCAGGACTTGGAGACAAAACTGTTGACTCCTTCGTCTTTTTCCGGAAAAGATGATCTTACTCGCAGGCGCTCATCAAGATGGAAGGGGGTGCGAATCAATGGCCTCCAGTACGGCCCATCTTCACTCGCCTACTTCTCTCATCGACTATCAGCATTTATCCAAGTGGATTTGGAGTTGAGAACTCCACCAAAGCCAGAATTGACACCTCCTTCAACACCGTCGAGCTGTGACCGCCTCCAGCGCGAGCAACAAGACGCTTTACTCGACCTTTACTGGCAAAGCTACCATGCCATCTACCCTGTGCTTGACGAGACTGCCTTTCGACAGCATTATGAATCACTTTGGCATGAGAATACAAGACGAGCGTGTCCACTGGTTGACATCGTTGTCGCGTTATGTATTCAGTTCGGGTCTTCCTACACAGTGACAGATGAGCTTGTCATGCCTGATCAACCTGGATACAACTTTTATCTTCAAGCACAGCAGTCTTTGAGCGCTGCCTCGGAAAGGCCGACGCTGATGTCGGTGCAGTGTTACTTCCTCAGTGCTATATATCTACTGGCTTTTAATCAGACCAATTCGGCCTACATGAAGATACGATCAGCGGTAGCGACAGCAGAATCTCTTGGTCTGCAATCCGACACCACTAATGATGATGGCGCCCCGAATATGACAAACACGCGCCCGGAAAATGTTTGCTCCAGACTTTGGCGCTGTTTGGTTACACTGGACACACAAGTTTCTCTGCATCTAGGCCGTCCCTTCGCAGTGACGGACGATCAGCTGGACGATCAAGTCGGACCAGAATCCGATGAGATTGCACAAACTGATGGTCCAAACTTCAACTTCTCCGAGCCATCCAATATCAATTGGCTTCGGTTCGCGCACGAGAGGCACCGGCTGTTCCAAATTGGCCGCGGGATTCACATCGAATTAATGGCGGTGATAGAGGACGTTTTGGGAGAGATTGATCAGTTCGACTTTTACCAACATCCCGCATCGCGCGAAAGATGCGCAAAATATCTACGGGAGCAGTTCAAACGTCTCAAAACATGGGTTGAAGAGTTACCTGAGGGCCTCAAGACGTCGAGGGTACAAGGTGTGCCATTCTCGGTCGACCGGTCTACGCTCAATCTTAGCCAGACAGACCCCTTATGGCTACAGAGGCAACGGCTGGTGCTTGAACTAGATTACCACTCTCTGGTTATTATGCTTACTCGGACATTTAACTCGTTCCTGCCAACGCCGGCTCTCGGAACCTTCAATAGCGACAATCACTGTATTACTGGTGTGAATTCTGGTATCATGATGACACTCATGCTTCATCAAGTCCTCGGCGCCTCTGAAATACTCACCGGCTTTTATCAAATCATTGGCTGGCAGACCACGGCAACATTTGCATTGGCCGGCTTTGCCTGCGGTTATCCCATATGCCCATTATCGCCTACGGCACGGAGGTTGTTGACACAGGCTGCAAGGGTCTTCGAGATGTCGGGCGGTCGCGAATGTGCACAATTAGTTCACAGCCTCAAGGAGAAGTGCTTTGAGATCGTGCATGCTTTCTGTGCCCGGCTGGGAATCTCCACGCCAGCGACAACTCCAGCTGATAGCAATAAAATTCCAGATGCAGCAAGTGAATTGATGGATCCGAGTAGTTACCAAGTCATGAGTATAGGGGAGGATGCTCTGGTCAATGCCGATTTTGACAATATATTAGATGGTGAGCTGTGGACAGCAGACTCGCCAGGTGGTCTGTTATGGGGTGACTTGATGAGAGACCTGGACTCGGGCTTGGCATCGTCACTTGGCCACGTTGGAGTCAAAGACCAGGACAGTAGTTGAGTCCAAGTCATGCTAAAAGCCTAATGGCAGCATACCATAGTGTCTGTTGATGTAGGAAGACTGACAAATAGTTGACGTATATTGGTGTAATATTAATGATGTATTGATCTAGCTCTTGAAGTACGGTTTGATCTGTTCTTCGGACCAGTTCCAGAAGAACTCTGCCATACCGGTGCCGCCTTCAGATTCTGGTAAAGCTCCCTTCTGCAGGTCGGGGCGAATGGGCATGAATCGGCCCCATGGAACCACTTGAACTTGTCAGCATGACAAAAAATCAACGAGGGACACAGCACTTACCCCAGATACCAGAGTTCTCAACGGTGATATCCTTTGAAAAGGCAGCAAAGAGCTCCGTGTAGGCGCCATTAATGGAAGGATATGTGGTAAAGAGCCTGGGATAGTACATATACCATGGCGAAGTTCGATCAAGTTCACTCGCCAGATTACCAGGATTCAAAGACTAGTCTGTCAGCATATAGCTCTCAAGCCAGGAACCTTTACAGCTTACCGCACTGATGATACCATCACTCTTGTACCTTCTTGCGAACTCGGTGTTGTGGTAATAATTGCCGGCCTTGCTGGTAGCATATTTGTGTATCAGGTTACGTGGCTCATGATAATCAAGGTTATCTCGCTCAAACCCGTCCTTGCACGATAACACATCCGCCGCCGAACTCGACACCCAAATGACACGGACGGAGTTCTTGGGTGCTGACTTGGCTGTCGATTGGAGGAGAGGCGTAAGGTGTTTCGTAAACAGAAAGTGGCCTAAGCAATTGACTCCGAGCTGAAGTTCGTATCCCTGCACAGTCTTGGAGCCCTCTGGCGGCGTCATAACTCCAGCATTATTGAACAGAACATCAAGTCTCTTCTCTTCAGCGAGGAATTCCTTGGCGGATGCTCCAATGGTGGTCAGATCTGCAAGATCGAGCTTGAGGTACTTGATGGAGCCTTGCGATGTAGGGTGCTGCTTCTTGATACCCTCAATAGCATCGTGCCCTTTCTTCTCGCTACGAGCAGCTACCCAGACTGTAGCATTCTTGCTGTAGAGGACCTGGGCGATCTCGCGACCAACGCCTGTATTTGCGCCGGTAACTAGGGTGACCTTTCCTGTGAGGTCAGGAACATTTGCCTCGGTGAATTGAGGCTTGGGAGGGAATGCCTGGCTGATAGCGTCGAGAGGTTTTGCTGGTAGTGGCATTGTGAAGAATTATGTTGTTGAGGATCAAGTTGGGTGATCTCTTGGTTTCATGGAAGCGCATTCATTACCTTATACGGGGCAGGGGCAATTAACTCTCCGTAGCGCGGGGCAATTCATGACCCGGTAACCGAGGTCGATAAAAACATTTCTTGACACTTGGTATGAATCCATTGTTCAATGGTAGAGGGTCCAAGAGACTTGTGAATGAGTGTGTTTGTACTTATATGAATGGAGGTGGTTGTGCGCCACATTTATGTCACTTCTTTTAGGTGCTTACCTGCGTCTGCAGGTGGGTAACAGAAGCTGGCGTAAAGTGACCAAGTTATTTCGTCTCGTATGCTGAGGCGGCTAATTCTTCCAATACCCCGACGCAGACGTATGCGAAAGTAGAGAGGATAAAGAGGAAACTCGGTGGTACGATAACTTGAAACGTATCTGGTGCCTCCACCTATCTGATTGAATACACTGGGTTGGCATTGGAGGAGTCGCGTTGGTGAAGTTGATGGAATAATCTTTAGTAAATCATGCATAATCTTAGCACCTATGATTCAAGTCTTGGCGTTGCTTGTTTATCCCGTGTATACAGATCATCTCATTCAATGGGACGAACAGCCCAATTAACATTTAAATTCTTTGTTTAAAATGGTGAAACAATGTACTATGGACACAGGTTCTTAACATATTCCACGTGACTAGACAAAGGAACCAATCCATAACATGGGGAGACCGACGGGCAGATTATGGATGAAGCACGCTTCCTCCCGTGTCAGCCCTTTACCCAATTAAGTCACTAGCACAAACCTGAATTGCTTTGATTGGTCACAACCCCAGTCAACAGCCACGGAAACCAGAGCCTCAGCAGCCTCATCGGCCGTCGTTAGTTGACTTCCAAGGTTCTGTAGTGAACATCAACTTGATCCATGCACAACAGCCCGACCTGAGCTCGCGATACCTTCATTTATCTCCTTCTTGCTCATTCTTCCCATCTCACTGCGCCCCCATCATTGGCTTGGCATCCTACTATCAGAACCAATTTTGTCTATCTATCGCTTATTGGTATTTATCGTCCCATGCCGCGGTTCGTCAACTGCAATCGACAAACCTCGGGACCTTCGCGACGAACCATCTTCCTTCATACGAGATCGCGTTAATCTATGCACCGATTGACGACAATACTCAACGCACGTTCGCGAATTAATCCAGGATATGCTTTGATATTGGCGACCATCGGCGCACTTGATCGCATACCAGTGTTTTCCTTGACAAACGGCCCCAAGGCCTACTCTTTATCTTCGCATTCTCGCCCTGCTCTTCGAGGCACCTCTCGTTTCGCAACTACTGCCGAGCCGCTTTTACTCCCCAAACTCTCCTTTCCAACTCTGCACAGAGCACAACAAATCAGAGCCATCAGCACTACCATCACCATGAGTGCCCCTCGTAAGCTTCCCAGCATACTTCGGCTCGAATTCAGGCCGCATTATGGACATTCAAATAACATCGTGTAACAGTGACCCCCGAAGAGCTCCAGCGCTATACCGCAATCATCGACGATATCCTCGAAACGTCCGATCTGGAAACAATCTCGCGAAAGACGATCAGAAAGGGATTGGAAAATGCTCTTGGTGGACAAGATCTCAGCGAGAACAAAGTATGCAAGATCTACCATGACCGCATACGCTAGTCATTTAATTTACTGACACACATACGATAGAATGCTATCAAGCGACTTATAGAAGCTCGCTTTGATGCTGCCTCTGGAGCTGATACCGGCGTCGAACCCCCAGCGACCAACGGTACCTCCGATTTTGGCGAAACTGAACAATCTGCGACCCCTGAACCTTCGCGAAAGAAGGTGAAGCGGTCATCCTCGGCCGAAGATGCAGACGCTAGACTCGCTGCTCAACTTCAGGCGCAGGAAAACAGCCTAGCAAGAGGTCGCAAAACGCGAGGGGGTGACAAGCCAGTCAAGAAGAAGGCAGCGCCTCGCAAGAAGAGCGCCAAGAAGGTCAAGGCTGATGATGACAGCGACCTAGACCCAGCTGATGGCGAGACTGGCAAGAAGAGGAAGGCTGGTGGTGGTTTCCAAAAGCCTTTTAACCTGAGCGAAACTCTTTCAGAGTTGGTTGGCGAGACTCAAGTACGTGATTTCCAATACAAAACGTCAGCCCGAGACTTGCCAATGCTAATAAACAAACAGCTATCCCGACCTCAGGTGGTCAAGAAGCTCTGGGAGCACATCAAAGCCAACGAGCTTCAAGATCCCAAGGACAAGCGACAGATCATATGCGACGACAAGATGCAGGCAGTCTTTAAGCAAGCCAGGGTAGACATGTTCAAGATGAACAAGGACATTGGCAGCCACCTTTACCCCGTCGAAGAATAAAGTGCGACTTTCTACACTATAACGGATACTCTACAGATGACAGCGTTTTGGGCGCGCGGCGGCGTAACCGGTATTCATGATTTGCTCATGTTTCATTTGTTCTCTTTCGGGCGATTCAGCATAGGAAAAAAGGGGAGCATACCGGGTGACTTTGGTAAGGATATGAAGATTGGAACGAGAGTGATTTCTTTCTATAGCGAGGATGCGCGCACAGCTTGGCCACTTCGTAGTGGATAACTTTTGAGTCTATGGGCAGTGAGTAACACCTGAACTTGGTGTTGGGCTATATAGAGACTATAGTTTTGACCGAGTGAGATGCTCATTAGGATTGAGGGAAGGATTATATCTGATTGCTTTAAAGTTGCATTTCTAATGCTTTTCGGAGAACATTAAGATACGTATTCCACTATATTGACTAGACTGTGGACAAAGTTCATTCAGCGGAAAAGACTTGGGGCAGAAACACCATCATGAGCTTGTCTGCAATTTACGCAGTCTCGCTGGGTGTATCATGATAGCGGATAAAACTGCTACTCTACCTGGTAGTCATGATTAGTCTAAATGAGTCAGTCAATCCCATGCCAACATGCTATTCAGCCTTATGTTTCATCTGGCCGGTGACTCCCAGCTTTAAATGACAGTTAAACGAGAGCCAATTGGAATCACCAATTCATGCATCGCGTCGGTGGTGAGTCTTACCAAGATTACTCAGCCACAGATTCTAGAAGTGGCCGTGCAGACAGCCACATCCCCCACGGCAGGACACTTTCCGTCATTCTTTCTTACCTCTCGCAGTTCTGCCCCGCCATAAGAGACGAAGCAGACGCTCGATTAAAACCTAGTCGACATCATCATTTCTTTCTTCACAGCTGTACTATAGGTTTCGAGCATTTGCCATCCATAGCGACACGGCTATCTTGAGCGCGTTGACGAAAATTCTACCATAGCTCTTATCTGCTTGTAACCCAATATCTTGTTGCACATTAGTTGCGTTATCTTGCCAACCGGAACTCCCTTGTGCAAGCGAGCGAGCGGCATAGCATAGCTCGATCTTCGACCCGCCCGATTCACGATCGACCCTTCAGCTTCTGGCAACCCTAAACCTCTCGCCATGGCTCCATCCGAGGAGGGTAACAACAATCGAGTAACAGCCTCCGATTCTCAACCCCAAGGCGACGGCCAGCGCAACAGAGGACGAGGCCGAGGCAAAGGAAATCAAAATCGACGAGGTGGCCAACGGCGTGGTCGTGGCGGCAACAACGCCAACGTCCCAAACGTTCCTGCCAACCCAGCTGCTCAAGATGTAGCTGCTGCGGCTTCTCGCGCCCATGCCATGGCTGCTGGTAAGACAGCTGAAGCTGCTGAAGACGAGGATGGTGAAGTGTGTTTTATCTGCGCCAACCCTGTCGCTCATCACTCGATTGCACCCTGTAACCACACAACATGTCATATCTGTGGACTACGCATGAGAGCCCTTTATAAGACAAAGGACTGTGCTCATTGTCGTGTATGTTACTGCTCTCTTGCTCCTAGCCGTGACTGTAGTACTAACAGTATCTTAGACCCCAGCTCCATATGTAATTTTTACCGATGATCCCGAGAAGCGTTTTGAGGAATACTCCGAAAAAGACATCACCACCACCGACAGCAACATCGGCATCAAGTACACCAAAGAGGATATTGTCGGCGACACTGTACTTCTTCTACGATACAACTGCCCCGAGCCGGATTGCGATTTCGCTGGTCTTGGCTGGCCCGATCTGCACCGTCATGTCAAATCTGCCCATCGCAAGCGCATGTGCGATCTATGCACTCGTAACAAGAGAGTTTTCACGCACGAACATGAGTTATTTGCGGACAAGGAGCTAGAGAGACATATGCGTCATGGAGACGACAAGCCTGGAGCGGCGGACCAGACGGGCTTCAAGGGACATCCACTTTGTGGGTTCTGCGGAGAACGCTTCTACGATGATGACAAACTGTATGAGCACTGCAGGATGAAGCACGAGCGCTGTTTCATTTGTGACAGACGAGATTCGAGACATCCCCACTACTACGTCGACTACAACGCCCTGGAAGATCATTTCAAGAAGGACCACTACTTTTGCAACGATCGAGAATGTATGGAAAAGAAGTTTGTAGTCTTCGAGTCGGAATTGGACTTGCAGGCTCATCAGCTTAGCGAACACGGGGGTAAGGCGACAGGAAGAGATGCGCGAGTTGTCAATATCTCAGGATTCGATATCCGAACACCATACCAGCAGGAGAGCCGATCTGGCGGCGGCAGCGGAAGAGAAGGTGGAGGACGCGGAGGCAGAGATGGGCGAAGAGGAGGAAACAGAGGCCGGGACCCTAATGCGGAACCGGTTCCTGTTAGCTCAGCCCAGCCTTTACGACGTGATGAGATCGCTTTCCAGCGACAGATGGCCATCCATTCTGCACAATCCGTCTCGAATCGTACCTTCGGCGGAGGTCTTTCTGCTCCTTCTCCTACACCTGCTCAAGCCTCGTCACAGTCTCGTGGTGGCAGCTCATCGAACACTCCCCGCGCCAGTCAGACCAACCTTGCTAATCCCATCGAGTCTGCTACCGTCGATCCAGCTAACCTTAGCCCTGAGGAGCGTGCTCGTCTTGTACGCCACGGTGCTGTTGTCGAGCGTGCGTCGAACCTCCTCGGCAATGATTCCCAACGCATGGCCACTTTCCGAAACCAAATCTCTTCATACCGACAAGGCGGTCTTACTGCACCACAGCTTATTGATGCGTTTTTCACGCTCTTTGCTGACACCTCTTCAAACGCTCTTGGCACAATGGTGCGAGAAGTTGCAGATCTTTACGAGGACAAGAACAAGGCTGATGCCCTTCGTAAAGCCTGGCAGGACTGGCGGGCTATCAATGAGGACTACCCCAGCTTGCCCGGCCTGAGTGGCATGCATGGTGCAACCTCAGGTTCAAGTGGTTGGGCCTCCGCGGCATCGGCCAACCCAGCTGTCCCAAATGCAAAGGCTACCAATAAGTACTCGAACCGTGTTCTCAAGCTAAAGAACAGCACGAGACTTGGTGGCCCTGCGCCTGTTTCTTCAAGCGGTCCATCATCATGGTCCGCTCGTCCCGCAGTCAACCCACCATCAGCATCAGCCTCCGCATTCCCATCCCTCCCATCTACTGGCAAGTCGTCCTCTGCGTCCAGCTCCAACTGGACAACTCCCACCCCCTCATCATCTCAATCCACAACTCTCAACCGCCCTCGCCCTGCTCCCCGTCCTACCGGTGAGGATGCTTTCCCAGCTCTTCCCGCGGCGGCAAAACCGACAACCACGATCTTCGGCTACGGCAATGGCCGTGCCGTACGACGTGACTATGGAAGCCGCGAGACTGGATTTCAATGGGGTACCGGCAGTGGGCCGAGTACGCCGGCTGATGAAGAGCCCGCTGATGGTGAAGCGGGCGGTAAGAAGAAAGGAAACAAAAAGGGCAAGAAGGTTCTTGTGCAGTGGGGTTAGAATCACCCTTGGACAAATTGGATGGAATCATAGTGCCGGATTAGCATGTATATACTCCCAGCGGGGGGTTGGAACCGGATGGACAGAGTGATGTAAGCGAGGTAGTTTAGCACTGAAGCATTCCCGGTGGAAGTTTGAGTGGTAACATGGCAAAGCAGAACATGCAAGAGTCAAGTCTTAACGGAGAGAATGATAGCGATAGAAACAAGCCAATACAGGGGTACTACCGTGTAGATAACCGCGCGCACATCGTAGACATCAAAGTAGCCCTCAGACAGCTTCTGAGGTCTTGAGAAGTAACAAAGGCAGCCTTCGCCTTGGAGCTAAGCTATTAATCACACTCATCGACAAAACGCGCACGTCATTTCAGGCCTCCCCGCTTATAGAGCGGACTAGGATGTCATTAATGCTATTACATGCTGGAGAACCATCGAAAGAGTTGCGACTCCTTTTAAGTAGGGATCTAGGAACTCATCAGATCTTCGCTGCGGTTTTCGAACGCTTTTAACTGGTGATATTGTCGTCTCTCAGCAGCCTCAACAACAAGTCCTGAAGTTGGCCCTGCTCGCGGACCTGCTGCTCGGCAGGGACCTCACTGGTCAGGAGAAGCCAGAAGAGACCTGCCAGCACCAAGAGTGTGCATTTCTGCGAGACGCTAGATACACTACCGGTGAAGCTTGCGGAGAATTCGTGGCGGGGATGTTCGATACAGCAAAACTCCTGTCCTTGACAAGTTTGACACTTTGGGGAGGAGGCTTGGGAGGTGATGTGGGAGCATCGCGAGGATCTCTGGTAGTGTTTAGTTTTATCGTCGCCACTGCTACGCCATCTTGGAGCATTGAATGGACATAAACCATGCCTGACCTGAGGCTCAATTTTACAGAACCTAATCAATTCACTTGAGATTACTGAGGTCGGGTTCACAGTGATGTCACCGATAAATTCTCGTGTTTGTTGTCAAAGTTTACGCACAGCGTTGTCAAATTCTGGAACTAAAAATATCTAAAAAGCCCAGCATTATCCAAAATCACCAATTTTCAGTCTTCATATCTAACGTTCATCCCATCTAGAGAGCCGCAGGTTCGTAGTATTCACGGAAACGGTCAGTTTTATCCCATCGAATACTCCAAACAACATTCCAACACACCAAAAGCAGTGAAGGGAAGCGAACAGTCCAGAACGCGAGATAACCATCCGGCAGAGCCCCGACATTCCGTTTGAGCGCCTCGGGCATATCCTCGTAGTGATTCCTCTTATTCCGCAGAGCACGAAGCAGGTCGAGGAGACGTGCCCCGTTGTACTTGCGCTGCTTACCGAGGGAGTCCACGAAGTCTCGTGGGAGCGCTTTGAGGAAATCACTTGTCACAGATGGTGCGTGGCTCTCAAGCTCAGCCAGTGCCGCTGACGGAGGATCTCTCGGCTCCTTCTCAAAATGATCTGACACGTCACATAAAAATGCAAGCCTCTTTCTTGCTGACCAGAAGAAGGGGTGAGCCATGACTTCCTTCGCTGTTGGACGGTTTTTGGGTTCGGCTTCGAGCATGGATGCAATAAGATCCGTAGCCTCATGAGAAAAATCGCCAAGCGAGTCGAGAAGATCCAGGTTATACTGGCCTTTTCGGATGTTGACTTCTCGCATGTAGCGATCGCCGCAGTCAAAAGGATGAGAACCGTTGGTCAAGACGTAGAAAAAGACTAAGCCAAGTGAGAAAATGTCAATGGCTCGTGTAGCACGTCGAGGCATGTTGCTGTCATCTACCAAGACGGAGCCGGAGCCGCTCTGAGTACTCAACTCCATCATGGCACCTTCTCGAGCATCGTCATCAAGGAGAAGCTCAGGAGCACGCCAACCTGATGTTCCTGCAGCACGACCCGTAGTCGCACCAAAGGAAGATTGACCACCCTCCAACTTCTTACATAGTCCGAAATCAGAAACCAGCATTCTTGGCTTGCCATCCTTGCCCTTGTTGACAAGAATGTTCTGTGGTTTGAGATCGCGATGGACGATGCGGAGCTCGTGTAGATGACTGATTCCATTGGTGATTTGATAGAGGACATTGGGCAAATCGTGTCGGCCAGCGTTTGCGAGATCACGGAAATAGTGTGGTCTCTCAATGACATCGGCCAATGAAGCAGCGCAACGTTCGAGCGCGATGTAAAGGAAACCGTCGCGGATTTGCTGCGAGTAGTATCGGATAACTAGAAGGTCAGAATGGGTGGTTTGTTGTGAAATGAAAGAACCTACCGTTTGGATGATCATCACTTTCTCGTAAAAGCCTGGTCTCTTGAGAGGCAATGTCGTAGAACTGAATGAGCATGCGCTTGACAGCCACCGCCCTACCATCGAATTTACCGGCAAACACCAAGGTACCATTACTGCCAGTGCCCAGCTGCTCATCTGTGTTCACCTCTATATTTCCCATACGAATAGTAGAGCCCGTTACAGATTGCATGTCGTCGTGAACGGTCATGACGTCGGGTTCGAGACTAGGCCTTTCGCCCAACTTCTTGGCATTGTTCACGGCGTCCTCAACAGTAGCTGCGGCAGGGTCATCGCCACGAGACTGAGAAGCTTCTTGGGCTCGGCCCTTTCGATGCTTCACGCCACCACGTCTTCCTCTGTGTGCCTTCTTCTTTTTCTCGGGCTGTGCACCATTTTGATTGGCGGCAGGTGGCGAGTTCTTGAATTGGTTCTGGAGAGAGCTTTGCAGGTCATTCGCTATCTTGACGGGAGTTTCTGCGTCCTCTTCGGCCACAGGCTTTTTGGGTTTGGGGGTAGCTTCCCGGTCACTGAGCTCGACTTCCTTGACAGGAGTGTGTGGGAACCCGTCGGGTTGCAACTTGGACGATTCAGGAGCTGGAACAGGAGGCTCTTTCGTACTCTCCTCAAGCTGCTCACCAAGTGGTTCGGTCTTGGGTTCTTCGGTGATAGGCTCAGGCGTGATGTCAGGATTGACTTCGGTGTCGGTGCTCTGAGCATCATCAACATCGTCATTGACAATATTGGCTTCCGTAATGCCCAGGATATCTTGAAGTTCCTTCCAGAAGC
The DNA here is from genome assembly GCA_004367155.1 of Fusarium clavum. Classification (NCBI taxonomy): domain Eukaryota; kingdom Fungi; phylum Ascomycota; class Sordariomycetes; order Hypocreales; family Nectriaceae; genus Fusarium; species Fusarium clavum. The sequence goes on along the minus strand of QGEC01000156.1, from coordinate 49,778 downwards.
CCCTGCGTTTCCCACGCTTGAGGTGTCGGCGGATATTCTTTTGGTTATAATACAATGCTGAGATGAAGAGGATGATTACAACGGGGTTGGTAATAAAGTCCTTGACACTCTTGGCGGCGCTATCTGATATCGATCTGACCTTGTCAAGGATGATAGACTCATCTGCGAAGCCAATGTCTGTATGAGGTTTGGGGTCATTCTCAAACTCCACATTGTCGTCGTACCCATCATGTACTTCTGGCGCCTCAATTGAACCAGCAGGCAGACTGGGAGCATGGAAGCTGCCTCGCTTATCGGCGTTTCCAAGGTAATGGGTGCCTACCAGAACCTTCGACAACTTTGTCTGGTTGAGCGTTTCCCAAGCAGGAGCAATATCCCACCAATCGGAGCGGGACATTTGGGCCACGGGAGCATGTGCAATAAGAGGATACAATTGACCCGACATGACATACCAATCTCCTGATCGAGTTTGGTTCAAGAAAATGCTGTTGCTGCGCATGCGGTCTTGTGTCTCATCCTCTGGCGGCATTGGCGGCTGGGGGAGAACAACGAGATCTGGGTTGCTCTCAGATGTGGCGTCACCTGGTCGGCACACATCAAAAACTCGAGCAACGGGCGCGGAAAAGTGCTCACTGAAGACGGGCACCTTCTCAGACCGTGTATAGTCGAAGGCATAAACCTTGCCATCATGTTGGCTTGTAATGTACTTTTTGTCAAGCGAGGAATGATGCTGCTGGAAAAGGTCGCTATCGTAGTTGTTGGGGCTCCATTCTGAATACTTGAGAGTAGCGATGGGGAGACCATCGTCGCGTCGCTGAATTCCGACAATGTATTCGGTTCTTCCCAATGTGATGGTACCAGTCGAGCTGCACTCCAAGTTGCCTGCGTCGTATAGGGTGTCGGGACGCGAGCAACTCTCGGCTTCATTGACGTGAGACCCACCAGAGCCGAACCACTTCAAAACTCTTCCGGTCGCTGCATCAAGGGTGATCATTGTCGTCTTCTTGTCGCCGGTGTAGACCACAGGCGAGTTGTCGTCAGCATATGGTGCCAGTTCTTCCACGAGCTTCTTCATTGTAAATCCTGTCTTAATGAAGCCATGGTTTGAGTCTGGTGCCCACATATAAATTCCGCCGTCTCGGTTGGGCTCAACGGCCCAAACGTAATGGTCGACTGCACGGTAGTTTTCGTTGAGAACAGACTCCTCGGAACGGTAGTGCTTGGTCTCTATCATAGGTTGGTCGACTTCGAGATGCCAGCGTTCTTTTCCGGTTCGTCTGTCATTGGCGTACAAATCTCCATCGACGGTCGCCAGAAGCACAAAGTCTTCCACTTCCCAATCCTTCAAATTCCGCGCAATCTGCGGCGAGGCCAGTCCAGAAGCAAAAGCGCTGGTGGACCGATATGAAGGGTTTGGTGCTCCTACGGACCGAAAGTCCGGAGCCAAAGTTGCGAGGGCGCTCGCATCGTCAGGGGTATGTTGGTATTCTCTCTTTTTGTTCTTTCGGGTAGTTTCGTCTTTTTGTCGAGGTTGTCGGACTGCAGAAGCACGCTTTACTTGGTTGACAGTCTCGCGTGCTCTTGTCGCGTCAATGGGCGTAGCGGCCCACTGAACGGCATCATCGGCGAGAGGCTGGCTGCCACCAGGGCGTTGCAATTCGCTAGCCGGTCGGTGCTGCTGCTGAGCATCGACAAGCTGTAACCAAGGCAATAGTATAACAGCAAAAAAGGCGAGGAGTTTCTTTTGCTGAGGTCGACGTCCCTCGCCGGGAGGTCGTCGCAGCATTTTCGGCCGAGGTCAACGCTGCGGGCGATCACATAGGACCCCGGCAGCGGAAGAGACAGGAGTTTTCAATCGAATTTATCGGTCTTGGGCCGCTTGATTGTCCTGCGCTCTCGGGTGATGGAATGTGTATACGAGATTCGGGGATTGTGGTTGCAATGCAGAATGAAGTCACGCCAAAGAAACTGCTGGAGCTGTGGGTAAATGCGGAGTCGGACTCGAAATCGGCGTAACGGTAAGGGACGGATCGAAGGTTTAACCCGTAAGTTAATGCAAGCGAAGACGTTGGGCGTTGTAAAGACAATATCCAAAAGATGAAAGATGAATGAGTAAGAGGGTAAAAGGTTGGAATGGAATATTACGGGGGAGAGGACGAGGTCGGGCAGGGAGTCCCAGCACGTCTTTTTTGCCCTGCCCTTGGCTTGGCTCCTAAGACGGTTGCTGACACCACTCGTAGCGACGGGGGGGCAGGCACGTTTCTCAGTGTGGGCAGCTGGAACTGGCGTGGCACGGACCGACACGAAAGGGAAAGAGAAAAGGAAGGTCAGGGACTGTCGAGGAAGGGGAGGAGGGGCTCGAGCTTCCCTATCCCGTCACTGTGGCTTGGGCTTCAGCGAGTCTTGGAAGTTTTGTCATTAACGAAAAATACCAACCACTGACAATTCAAGAGCAAATCATTTGATCACTTTGTGGTGTTTGAGGCGCATTGTCCTCCGAATCATCTCTACATCATTTCCTCAATTTGTCTGGACATTGCAATATTCTCCTGTCCGAGTAAGGGACGAAGGCCGTATTATGTTCAAATCACACTGTAGGCGATCCAGACCTGTCTTTTTACGATGGTGGAGGATATTCTCGTTATGGATGGATGAGACTGGGCGTACGTAGGCCCTACCTTGGTTGGTATCTGTACCCTCTCCTTATTGTAGATGTTGGAAAAGATGCACCGATACCTATGTACCCTATCACTTGTACTTATATCTAAGACAAGATCCGAGTTTATGTGCTTTGATACAGCATAGCCCGTGCATCCTGTTAAGCATTCAAAAAAGACATCGTTGAACCTTGAAGACGGGCAGCGGCTGCCGACGAGGGCAACATACCACAGATACCGAGCTGTCAATAATGTGCCTATCCATACCTGTCTGTATACATGCTCTTCTCAGATTGTCCGTCGCTGCAAGGAGAGATGCTTTATCGTCCAATCACAATCAAGGATCGTGCATTAGTCACGGTTTCAAACCATTGATGTTGGTGATGATAATCGGTGACCTTGTTCCACAGTTTTGGGGGCAAACAGAGACGAGTAGAACTCGGAATATCCGTAGAACTGATACTCAAATCAAATGAACGATGCTATTGTTGTCTTCCAAGTCAATTTAATTGAACGGCTGTATTTCTCATGTTGGAGTCACTCCCGGTCGTGTATCCGTTCTCATCTCTCATTAGATACCTAGGTACGTACTTCGTATTGTAGTGGAGGTTTATTTTTGTGGGTTTCGTTTCGCTTGTTCTCACCCCGGATCTGATGGTCTGTGTCCGCTGTGGGGATCTTTGAGCTTCTGTCTCACTTTCTCCCTTTGAATGGTGCAATTTCTTGGCTAACCTCACACTTCAGGGTAGATTCTCATTAACCGAAGCATTACGAATTGGGTTTTCCCTGTCTCGATGTTATTCGTTAAAACTGCATGTGAGGAAGGTACTTTGCTGCAACTTCAAGACAAACAGACGAGCTACTGTAGTTTGTGAAAAGGCCGAATGCATGTTTCGATATTCGGGGTAACTTGTGGATCTTGCTCTCATGGAAATCAACAACTCATCAATGTTTGTAGAAAACCCAATTTTTAAACACTTGACCGCCAGACTGTCTGCATAATGAAAACACGAGATTCCACTTCCAAGCAGCTATAAAACTACTTTTATGCATTTGCTCTGGACCTATCGTGTATGTATTACAATTAAAATATGTGTGTCTCCAGCTAGGGCATACTTCATTCATCCATGATCGTCCAAGCGTTTACCGACTTACATACAACCCATGCTCTACACTATCCGTGTCAACCCTGCTTATCTTACCCGATCTTTTGTTGGGAAGGATGGGCAGGTTTGTATGTATGCACAGACAGAGAGACTGAGACAGTATGTACTGCACTGCACGGTGTATTGTCGAGTGACGCCAACATTGATCAACTCAGAACCCCTACATTAAAAGATGACCTCAGCTAGGGAGCATCGGAATGTGCTCACCTCCGCCGGGCAGCCTCCATCCTCACCCTGGCATTACTGAACCCTACATCAAGCTGATCTATCCTCCTCAACATTTCAGCTTCGCAGGTGGGCGTATATACTATGAGCTGTTTAATAAACAGATTGAGAACAGGTCGAAGTTGGGTGAAACAATCTTGGAAACGGTCAAAGAAGCCATCTCCCACTATGCTATCAAGTTCCATGACCAGTGCAGTGATGACTCTGGATTGGTTGATGCCGAACTTGAAGGAATGTTAGCCTGCATTTCTCTTCCTTTCTTTTGCCAGCTCTTGTCGCATGCAAGGGTCGTTACGTACCACATCGAAATCGGAGCAAATGGCCATTTGATCTTCCCAGCTAAAAAGCATCGTGGGAGGGCGACTGATTCCGCCAGACATCTTTTCTATACCATCAGTCAAATCCCGACAGCGCAGGTATGTGTTCTGTACAAGAAGTCAGTCTGGGTCAAGTGGTGTTGTAGTAAAAGACCAGTACATACTCCGATTATCTGAGGCTTCACACCATCGCCCCTGATTTCGTACGCTTGAACTATTAGGTTGGACGCTAAGATCTGAATCCCTTGCATGGCGTCCATGATATCTTCTGGGATCACCCCAGAAGAGGTACGGACGGGAGATTTTGGGACGGGTACTGGGTCAACAGGCGGAGATACTACCTCAGGTGCGATCTCAGGTGCGCTATCAGTTGCTTTTTCAGTCGCTGGTACTTCTGGAATGGGTATCTGGTCAATAGCTGGAGATACGATTTCAGGAGCGATCTCCGGTGCTTCCCCAGTTGAAGGCGACTCTGGAACAGGGATTTGATCAATAGCCGGAGATACCTTCTCAGTCGTTGGCAAGTCTGGAACGGGTGCTGGCTCTATGGCTGGCGATGCTATCTCGGGTGCTTTCTCAGATTCTTCCTCGACCGCTGGAGCTTCTGGAATGATAGGGTCAATGGCTGGAGACGCTATCTCAGGCACAATCGGTGCGATCTCGGGTGCTTCCTCAGATGCTTCCTCAGTCGCTGGCAATTCTGCAGCGGGTATCGGGTCGATGGCTGGATAGGGTATCTCAGGTACGATTTCAGGTGCTTTCTCAACTATCTCAGACGCTGCTGTCGGGACCGCTTGTGAAGCCGCGATTGTAGTCACAGCAGAGATGCTGGAGAGAATGAGAGCGACACGCATGATGGAACGAGATGAGGATGAGGAGTTTAATCGACGAACAGCGTAGGGTAAGTCGAGATGAATGTGAGTCTCGAACTTCAAATGGATGCCAAAGTCAAAGGCAATGGAAGTCGTGTATAGAACACGAAGCAGAATGTATTGCAGGAGTCCCTGAGTACAACAGTCATGCAGGACCCTTTATTTAACATTTCTTCTGTCTCTCCCTTCTCAGGAGGTTATCTTGCTGCTACCTCTCAGTACTAGTGGCATCACATATCTGGCTCTGAGTACATTTAATATATAGTGGCGGCTTTCAATGGCCAGCAGCGTAGCCGCTCTGATTCAGCTGGCTTCAATAACCCTTCCTTCATTTTGGCAGCATTTTCCACAGGACCCTTCTTGGCATTCGACATGGTATTCGAACAAAATAATTACCCTCAACAAGTCTTGAGGCTTGGAGACCCGACCGAAAATAACAACACAATGGAAAACGTGTTGTCTTGGAATTGTGACACTGGTGTCAAAAGGTGACCTTATTAATGCCCGGGCGTCATTTGCATTTGATGATCCATCAAACCGTCCCAGAAGACGAGGCGGTGGACAAGACATATATTGCAGCTGTCGAGAATTGCAATACATTAAGGAGTCTATGATTTAGGGTGAAGTAATCCGACATGACCTTACCCCATTGCATATTGCCGCTGAGTTCGGGGAAATAGCTATTGCGAGGGAGCTATTGAAGCATGGCGCTCATCCTGCAGCTGAAGATTCTGAAGGGAACTTCCCCGCCAGAGCAGCATGTAATCTTAGTAGACGCTATCGCTCTGAAGATTGGGACATGATGATAAAGCTATTGTTGGACGCTGGAGGATCATACTAAGTATATCTGTCGGCTACAGGAATTTGTGCTGATTCAAGGTCGGTATAATGGTTGCTGTAGTCAGAGACTCAGTTTAGTACAAGTGTCACATCATGCCTCCTTTCTGATGTCTCTCTCTGGTCAGACATGACGTAGCAGAACAAAGTTGTATTCACCATGGTCAAGGAGCCAGTTGACGGTCCCATGGCAATGGCGGAGGATTGACTGGACTACTTGCGCTCTTTCCTTTCAGACACGGCCAGGACCCTTAGGATCGACCCTTGGCAGTCTACACATGGAAGATTAAACAAAGAGATGGACGAACATAGATTACTCCAGATAATGCTTTTAGTGAGTCCAAAGAGTTGGACCTATCCTTCTGTATGAACATAGCAAAGAATTTCATTACGTGACCCCTCGCCCTGACCAGTTTTCTACCGAGATACAAGCAAATCACTCCCATGCAAATGCAGTGAAGCCCTCTAAGCGAGGATTTCCTCGCTCTCCTCAATCACCTCCTCAACGATCTCCTCAATCACCCGATCCTCCTCTGATGTTGTGCCCTCTAGAGACTTTGTGTAGGCCTCTAGCAGAGGAACATGAGGATCCTTTGGTAGGCCGAGCACCTCGCGCTCTTCCAGCATGTCGGCCTCGACGCTCTCGCGCCAAGAGTGCCACTCCTCGAGCATGCGGCGACGAGCCTCGACAACGGCCAAGTCAGCAGAAGCACCACGGTCGGCATCTTCTTGCTCAAAGACACGGCTGTATTCTCGGAGGTTCTTGCGGACAGCCTTCTGCTCGTCCTTAGTAAGGAGAGTAGCGGGCCGAGGGCGCCATGAGAACTGCTTGAACTTCTCGAGGGGCTCTTCTCGTAGAGCCTCGCCCTTGAAATCGTAGATGTGGTAACCGTTTTCCATCTATAACAGGTTAGCATGGACCTCAAGAGAGTGTGCAGATCAAACTTACTGAGTGCTTCCAGGCGGATGCCCAAGAGGCGACGAAACGGCCTGAGGGATCCCACTCAACATCTGTAACACCGTAGTGGTCGGCGGTGTTCATAGCCTGTAGGTTGGCAGTAAGGTCCTTATCGGACTCGGGCTTCTCACCCTCAAAGTCGAGGTCGAAGAAGTCAAGGTCGGAGCTCTGTTGGTTGGCGATAGTAGCGATAACAACGAAACGACCTCGAGGCGACCAGTAAATGGCGTTGCTGTTCTTCTTGTCAAGCGTTCGGAGGTGCTTGAAGTTACCCACTTGTTGACCCTTCTTGGCCTTCTCGGGGCAGAAGAAAGAGACCGCTGTCTTGGGGGCAACAGCGGTAACGCCTGTGGGCTCGGTTGTGGAGATGATGGCGAATCGGTCGCCCTTGGGCTCCCAAGCGAAGTTAATAACGGTGTCTTTGATGGTATCAACAACCTCAACAGGAACACCCTTTTCCTTGACACGGAAAATCTCAAGGGTGGTGGCTTGAGACTTCTTAGACTTGGAGTGTCGGTCGACCTTAACACAAATGTAGGCGGCCTCGGATTGCCAGTGAAGCTTAGCATCGCTGACACTGAAAAGGTTCAGTGATCGAACAACCTGTTTTGAGGGGATGCTCATCAATCCGACCTTGGCGGGGTTGCTGCCGATTTCGGGGGTCCAGTAGCAGAAAAGCTGCTCGTAGTTCTTGACACCCTCGCGCTTGGGGGTAGCAGGAGCCCAGTCAAAGTCCACCACGCCGTCGATCTTGATAGAGGTCTTGTCGAGGAGGTTCATGCGGGGGAGCTCGTAGACGGAAATGGACTGGCCGGGGTTCAGACGGGCGACGTACTTGTCATCAGCAGACCACTTGAAGGCAGGCCACTGCATCTTAGGCGGGGGCTTGCCATCCTCCACCTTGGGAGGATCGAGGTTGGCGAAAGATCGAAGAGGAGTAGCGGTAGCGATGTCCCAGATAACGTAGTTCTTGCCGTGGTCGTCGATGGAGAGAGCGGGGTGACCCTCATCAGGGATAGAGATGGGGCGGTTGGACCAGGTGACAATGTACTTCTCACCGGGGGAGAAAGCGACCATGTTCACGAAAGGATGAGCAAATCGGGCTTGTCGTAGCCATGAAGGGCCACCCCAAAGCTGAACACCCTGAGCGTGGACAGAGGTAAGGTAAGTGCCGAGAGGAGACCACTGAACAAAGGTCTCGGTCCAGAAAGGCCTCTCGACAATGTTCTCGGGCTGGTCCTTCTCGTTGTTCCAGTAGACGCCGACGTTATCACCACGGTACATGACGAACTGATCGCGACCGCGGTCCGAGGGGTCTCTGAGGAACCATCGCAGATGCTCCTTCTCGGTGAACTCTTCGATCTCAGGTGGTTGGTAGGTCTCGTCAACGCGGCCTTCGCGTCCATATCGTTCGATATCGGTGAACTTGTTAACGCGGAGAGTGTGCTTCTTGTCGAGAGGGGTAAGGTCGAGCTGGCGGCAAGCAGCGGCGGCCTCGGCTGGTGAGGAGTACTCAACAAAGGCAAATCTTAAGACGGCATCAGTTCCAAGCTCTTTATGTATTCCATATTTAACACCTACCGAAGAGACTTTCCATCGTCACCCATGGGCATGTGTACTGAATCCTCGCGCGCCTTGCCGACGGTGTTGAGCTTCTTCAACAAGAACTTGACCAGCTTGGGCTTCTGGTCTTCGGTGACCTGGGGGAGGCCGTCGATGACGACGAAGTTGTCGTATCCCTGATCGAGGGAAACTTCGAAGCGTTCTCGAAGGTCGGAAATGTCAATATCATCATCGTTGAACTCGTCATCGTCAAGGTCGGCCTCGCGGAGGTGGTCGAAAGAAGGTGCCATGATGGGCGATATGTGGTTGTTGGAGGGGTGCAAGAAAAAATGCCCCGCTCTCGAATCTGGATGTTTTTTTCTCGAGGGTTTAGAGGGTTCGGCTACTGAGCACAAGGTTTGCGAAAAAGACCTTTATGCGCGCAGGAGATATGACCTCTGGGAAAACACGCAGTGTTCTGCCTAAAAACACTGGGAACGTCGCTCGGGAACGTGCGGAATCTTAATGTTGCGTTGGCCAACCTAGTTCAGTACAAATTTGGTGTTCTTGCTTCACTTTCCAGCGAAAGTGTGCGTGCCACGGAGAATCATTTGTCCTTCTCCCGCTATCTCCAACGTTGAGATAAAAACCGCGGGGCAAGTCACGTGTGGGCTTTCTGGCTGGCCCCTGGCGGTGGAGGGGCTCTGGTATCCTAAGCTGCGAGGTAGCTCCAGAAAAAAAGGCTGCAACGTCTACCCCAAGGCTGAAGCATATTGACGTTGACAACGACGGTAACCTCTTACGTTTATATAGGTTTCGCCGTGTTTACAGTCGCATTGTTGGCCCATTATGGTATGTTTACTTTCCTTGGAAGCTCTGTCTCGAATCTCCAATGTATCATGAATGCTAACATCTGCCCCTCCTAGTCTTTCCAACCAACCCAAATTTTTGAGGAGGGCACCACCGAGGAGAAGGGTGAGAATGCTCGTCTCTCCGCCTTTGTTGGCGCCATCGCCGTTGGTGATCTCGTGAAGAGCACTCTCGGACCCAAGGGCATGGACAAGATTCTACAGTCAGCGTATGTTATGCGCCCATCTTTCGGTCGACAACCCCCCTTTTAACACGATGCTAGCTCCACCGCCGAAATCATGGTTACCAACGACGGTGCCACCATCCTTAAGTCGATTGCCCTCGATAACGCCGCCGCCAAGGTGCTTGTCAACATTTCAAAGGTTCAGGATGACGAAGTCGGTGACGGTACTACATCAGTTGCCGTTCTCGCTGCCGAGCTGTTAAGAGAGGCGGAGAAGTTGGTGGACAAGAAGATCCACCCCCAGACCATCATTGAGGGTTACAGAATAGCCAGCCAAGCTGCATTGAAGGCTTTGGAAGGCTCTGCCGTCGACCACAGCAAGAACCCCGAGGCATTCCGAAAAGACCTTCTCGCCATCGCCCGAACGACCCTCAGCTCCAAGGTTCTCGCCCAGGACCGCGATCAATTTGCCGAATTGGCTGTCGACGCCGTCCTCCGATTGAAGTCTTCAGACCTCAACCACATTCAGATTATCAAGAAGGCTGGAGGCAAGCTCAGCGACTCATATCTCGATGAGGGTTTCATTCTGGACAAGAAGATTGGTGTCAACCAACCCAAGAAATTGGAGAAGGCCAAGATCTTGGTGGCCAACACCTCCATGGATACTGACAAGGTCAAGATTTTCGGTGCACGTGTTAAGGTCGGATCGACAAGCAAGCTCGCCGAACTCGAGAAGGCCGAGAAGGAGAAGATGAAGGCCAAGGTTGAGAAGATCAAGGCCCACGGCATCAACTGCTTTATCAACCGACAACTTATTTACAACTGGCCCGAGCAGCTGTTCACCGATGCCGGTATCATGTCGATTGAGCACGCCGACTTTGATGGCATTGAGCGTCTGGCCCTGGTGACTGGCGGTGAGATCGCCTCCACCTTCGACCACCCTGAGCAGGTCAAGCTTGGTCACTGCGATACGATTGAGGAGGTCATCATTGGTGAGGATACCCTTATCAAGTTCTCCGGCGTATCTGGCGGAGAGGCTTGCACAATTGTTCTTCGAGGTGCCACGGAACAGCTCCTTGATGAGGCTGAGCGAAGTCTGCACGACGCCCTTGCTGTCCTGTCGCAGACCGTCAAGGAACCCCGAACCACTCTTGGTGGTGGCTGCGCCGAGATGTTGATGGCCAAGGCTGTTGAGGGTGCCGCTACACGAGTTGAGGGTAAGCGACAATTGGCTGTTTCCAGCTTCGCTATTGCCCTTCGACAACTTCCAACTATCCTGGCCGACAATGCTGGTCTCGACTCTGGTGATCTTGTTGCCAGGCTACGCAAGGCTCTTTACGACGGTCTCACAACTTATGGTCTGGACTTGATGACACCTGGTGGTGGCATTACTGATATGCGGGATCTCGGTGTTATTGAGAGTTACAAGCTCAAGAAGGCTGTTGTATCATCGGCCAGCGAGGCCGCAGAAGTAAGTACCCGCATGACAACCCGATGTGAACATATTCTAACCTCAACCCCAGCTCCTTCTCCGAGTAGACGATATCATCCGGGCGGCTCCTCGTCGACGAGAGCGTATGTAAGGCTGAGCTCAGGTAGCTGGTGATGAGTCAATGTGCATAGACCATGATGATCTGTAATGATACCATAGATGCGGCGACATGGAAATGCAAAAGAGGACCTTCTTGCCTTACGTTGAACAACATTGAGTAAATAATAAGTGTATCTCAGTAGATTATGACTAATAATTTCGCCGGACACCCTGTGAGAAAGTTGGAAGTGTCAGTAGAGAACTCCTGTCCAGTGCCTCCTCAGCCTTAGTCAATCTTGTGTAGCAATGAACACGGTGATTTGATGGCTTCATTCTGGACTTCAGAATATTTGTCACGCGCAAATGTAAGAAAAGCAGCATGAACCAAATTTTCATAACTCCAACTTCACCCCTTGGGCTGGATTGATCTACAAGTATGCTGCTGAGGTGAATTCGGATGCTGAACAAAGACAATTGCATGTCAATAGAGATTTCTGCCTGCTGCCTAAGAACATAATGGGATTTGACTGCCAGTGAAGCCTTTAGACGAGAGCTGCCAGCTATTGACACTGGCATGGCATGTCCTTACATCCAATCCATCTATCAACCTGGTGCGTTTAATTGCAAGACTCAACGACTGATTTATTCCTATTCATTCCTTCCTCACACATCGTCATCGCCCACGGCATTTTTCTTCAACGAAACAACTACCATGCCGGCGCGATCGCCCAAATCCAGGCGCAAGCCTGCCGCATCATCTCTTCCAACGATTCCTTCGACTCCTATCTCTGAAAAATCGCCCTCTTCTTCTTCCAAAGCCGCAAAGAAGCGTCGCGACGAGAATAGCGACGAGCGCATCGCCGAAACACCACGGGCGAATATGCCGAAACGAACCACTCAGCTCGCCACGGCAAACTCTCAAGACACACCCTTCGAAATCTCGTCTGCTGAGAACTCCGAGTCTGATTGCGAGATCGTACAGGTATCGCCGTCGCCAAAGCGTAACGTTTCTGCCGATCCTCGACCTCGTTCAAACAAGAGAGCCAACATCACGGAGCACCCGATTATTGTCCCCGACGATAGCGAGTCCGATTGCATCCTTCAGAAAGTTCTCCCTTCGCCGAGACGCAAGCTCTTTACCACCAGCCCCCGAGGTCGCTCTGCCAGGAAAGCAAGAATCGAACGGCGCCCTGTTGCGGCCCCCGATGGAGGCGATTCTGATTGCATCATTGAGAAAGCTCCTTCGCCAAAGCGTAAGCTCGCTGCTACCAACCCTCGAGGTCATCCAGCCAAGCGCTTCAAAATTGAGCAGCGCCCTTTCGTGGTCTCTGATGATAGCGAGTCTGATTGCGTTATTGAGAAAGTTGTTCCTTCGTCTGGCGGCTCTGTTGACACTCCAGTTCTCATCGAGAGCGATGGCGATAGTGACAGCGATGTTGGCGATGCGACCTCGCAAACCGAACCAGCACAGACAGGTCCTGATGAAGAGCGCCTGACAAAACAATGCCTAAAGAAAGAGATCCAGGTCCAAGACGATCGGCTTGAAGAAATGCTCACCACCCCTCGCTTGGAAAACGACAGTCCATCATCGACATATGAGCTACAGCCAGTCTACAGCGGCGAGAGACTCCCGCCATTCTTTGGCTCTGGTGGACAATCACCGTTCCGTCCTCGCCATCGACACTCGATCGTCGGCCTGAAGAGCATTCTGAAAATGTCCAGCGAAAAACAGGCACGCGACATCAAACCAAACCTACCATCCACACTCCCTAGAGATGAGCACATCTTCTCGACGCCGAGTCTAATCGTCCACAATGGCGACAAGCAGGCCGAAACTGCCCTCTCGTCTGAGCGCAGCATTTCCTAGAACGAGTCTGCCATCAAACGAGTTGCCAATGAGAACGCTTCAACATCTGCACCATCAACGCCGCCAAGCGCCATCAGGAAGCTGGCAGTACCAGGTCTGGGATTCCAGAATCACATGAACCTACCTAATTGGCTGCGACAAAGTGAGTACAATGGTATTTGGCAATACACCGAGCTGACAATAAATCTAGAGAAACACATGACACATTTGACACATGTTGCTGACGATACGACCACAGAGCATGCTGCAACCAACCAGGGGACACCTACGAAGACGCCCATCCAGCGAACCAAACACAACGATCTTCAGAAGAAGCAGTCGCAACCGAGCAAGGATCGTCTATCTACGCCCTCGAAATCGAAGCCATGCAAAGACGAGGTCAAAAAGAGACATGAAGAAGCGCGGTTGATATGGGACACGAATCCAGACCGGATCAAACCCCGTCTCCCCAGCGCTCAAATCATCCGAGATGGAGTCTCGGAACACGCCATCAAACCCACAGTGGCTGCCTTTGAGAAGAAACATGTTGCCGGACAACGATTCACATTCAAGAAAAGAGGCTCAAACCAGAGTTCTTCCCTGACAGAGCTGGAGGAAGGAGCCGTGACGTCGGAACTCAGGCACAGAGGCATCAAGACCGACAAGCAACGTGCGAACTTCTGGCACAACCTCACCATCAAGTTCTCAGAAATGGCAGGCTCTCCAGTCCCATTGCTCAGCGCGAGACTCAAAGCCCACGAGACCTTCGTGGAGGAGGCCCTCCGCAATGATGATGGGAAAAGGCGAAAAGCTCGAAGGAAGGCTGAAAAAAGGAGGCTCAAGATGGAGAAGACAAAGAAGAAGAAGCACGAGCTTCCCCAAGGTATCGACGCATTCTTGATTCCGGGAGGCACCGACGACGAGGACTCGGGTTCGGATTCAGACAATGGTCAGGATCTTATTGCCAAGATACGAGCTGATATGGATAAAGAGCGAAGATCTGGAGGTGGAACAAGCTGTGGAAAGAAGTATCGATCGTAGTTGGGATGATCTTAGGCTATATTATGATAACATGAGACTTGCTTTTAACTCATTACCGCCGAGGAACATAAGAGATGAAATATTTGGCCACTTTAGACTAACATTTATGCCACTTTATGTTATCCGTACTGCTCTGAGCTTTAAGAGTATTGCACAGAGGGGCTCAGGAGGTTCATGGTTCGTAGGGCTCCGTTGGCTCGTGGGAAAGAATGGGACGCGAAATTGCTTGTTTTTCTGAGGCTAGCCAGGGCTGCCAGGGTATTGTCTACCGTGTCGAGTCGCCAACATGAGCATTGCCGCATGTCTAAGGGACGGGAAAAAAAAGACCAGACGTTTACCGTCAGTTTAGACTAACTGTTGGACTGTTCTATTCTGGTACCCGAGGTTTGGAGATTAATTTCTGTTGCCCAGTAGCAAGACAGTACAGTACAAAGTATCGAGATCTTCAAAGACAAAGTTGAGGCCTCGCGGGATATCAGAACATGACTGGCTGTCCCTGTTTATAGTAGCGGGTTATGCGGCCGAGATTAAAGCGACAGTAGAGCTGCAGAATTGACACTGTAATACTCACGATGTATTATCGGTGATGCACAGTCCATGAGGAAGATCCAGCCCCTGGATTGGCGTGGGCTCGATAAAGGCCTGTCCATACCCATGCTCAGCCCATGTCACTCTGGCGCTATTTTTATATGAGAGACTACAATCATTTCCATCTTTTTTTCTTTGCGGTCTATGTGTGGGCGGGGATCGTCTCCTCTCTCTTGTTTGGGGATCGTCATCCACTTCCCGGTTTAAACTGGACTTGACTTGTTGACCTGGAGGTACCTTTACTTACTGTGAGCACTGTAGAACTACACTACTCTAGTACCCAAAGTTGGCATCTTGACTTGCTTGACCTTGACTTCCTTGTCTTGTTGCTTGAATCTCACTCGTTTTTTCCTTGCTTCCTTCCTTCATCTCTCTCATCTTATCATCTCCTTCTTTCCCTTTTTCCTTCCTTGTCTCTACTGCATCATCTTCATCTTTTCAATATTCATTCTTGTCTCAAACCCTCAAACCTTAAAACTAATCCCCCTTTTGTTTTGAAGGCCACTTCCTTCAAACCTCCGCGCTTAATTTTGGCTAATATTTCCGTCATCACGGCCCCGATCGCTGCTTACTATTACCGCTATCTGGGATTGCAAAAATCCTGTTCTCCTCTTTTGGACCTTTCTCAATGGGAGTATAAGAGTGTCTGCTATATCTTACGCATTACATTGTCCAACCCCAGTCTATCGTTGATCGATTGAATCCCTTTGACCGTTACCACGGCACATCGAAACAAACTTCAAATCTTCACTTCATACCTTCGCTTTTTGTCCCTATTTCGATTTCGATCCCGCCCCAATTGCTTTGCTAGTACGACTTCCTTTGGCCCGGTAATTTGGTAATCGAGTCTTACCCCGGCAATCTTGAAACAGCTCCTCTTGCCCCGACATTCAGTGCCCATAACAACGGTTACCGCCAAATCGACGAAGCAAAGCCAACCGCGGCGTACCCGAACAAAACAGGAGGGAATCCGCCTTGGACAATTCGACGACACCAGAAGCCAGACTCCCGAACAAACTCGATCGAACATAACCCCTAATATCCATAACAACAAAAACACTTAAAACGCATATCGGCGAGTCAACAGAGTCCTCTCATCTCGTCCAGTAGCTTTGCATTCCTCCAAGCGATGCGACAATGATTCGCACTCTTGATATCGGCAATCATCTTCCCAGTCCCGACTCTCCGCCAGGAATGACTACTTCAAAGAGCTCAAAGACATCCTCTTTCCAATCTTTAGACAGCGGCGATGATGGCAGTGTCATGGCCGACATTGGCCATTTTGAAGAGATCGGTCTCGATGATGACAATGTTACCCTCAAGAGTCCATCGAAAGTCGACGTTCGTCCCAGTCTGAACAAAGCCCCCTCGAGTCGATCCCTGGTAGCTGGCAAGACCGCTTCCAAAGCTCGCCCGCCTTTCCCAACACTCGAAACCAACGTATACACTTCGAACCCTCGAAGCACCAATTTGAGCGCATTGACAGAGCCTCTTTCTGCCACGCGGCCCAAGACCCTCACTAGTCCATCTTCAGCCTCTCTCACCTTCACTCGACGACGAAGCCCCAGCCCTGCTTATTCGCTCAACCCGAGAGATCCGAGAGAACCCAGTTTGACTGCAAAACCCCGTCGAAGCAGCTGGCAGACCGGCCGGGAACGCAAGTCATTTACTGACCTCGAGCGAGAATGCGACGAAGATGACGGTGATGATATTCCCGATGGCATGTTCCTCGACAACGTACCGTTGTCTCCTCGACCTATGCAAGAGCGAACACCAAGCAGACCATCATCCGTTTCACCCTCCCCCAATCGATCTAAGGAGCGTGTCCGAAGTGTCGGAAATGGAACGCCTGCTGTTGCGCAAGCCTCAGGCTCTCTCCGTTCGCCCACCTGGAAAACCGACGACAAACCTCGCAGCCCTTCCCAAACACGAGCGCATAGTTGGAATGCAGCACTGGCAGAATTGAATGCCGAAGCCAAGACTCTGACCGAAAAGCTCGAAGAGCACGCCGATGAGGAAATAGAGAAGCAAGCCAAGCGCCCCGCAAACCAACGCCCCAATACTTGGAATGCATCTCGACGGTCTGCCGACATGTATGAGAAGAAGCAGCGCGTCAAGTCAACCCCAGAACTTCCACCTCTTCGCAAGACAAATATTATGATTGACCCTCTTCCTGTTTCTAAGGAGAAGGAGGCTGTCTTGAGCCGCACGCGTCCCTCATGGTTGCCGCCCAAGGATCCGGCTGAGGAGCGTCGACATTTGAAGGAATATCAGAAGATGATGGCAGCCAGTCAAAAGGCTGACGAGCGACGTGAAGCTTCTCGCAGGGCCAAGATCGAAGGACGAGACAGCACAGCCGACAACCTGATGCAGATCTGGGAGAGGGATGTTATTCCGCGATGGGGCGAGGCCATCCGGGAGCGTAGGACGAGAGAACTTTGGTGGAAGGGTATCGCACCACGTAGTCGAGGTGTTATCTGGGGTCGAGCGATCGGCAACGAACTGGGTCTCTCGGAGACATCGTTCAAAGCGGCTCTTGCAAGGGCCCAGGAGGTTGAGGCCAGAGTCAATGACGACAAGGGTAACGCGGACGATGCCAGGAAGGCAAAGTGGTTCCAAGAAATCCGAAAAGATGCTGCCCAGAACACATGGCAGGACTTGAGGATTTTCGAGGTCGAGGGACCATTGCACCAAAGTCTTGTTGATGTGCTGAGCGCGTATGCCATGTACAGAAGCGACATTGGTTATGTTCGGGGTTGCAACGTAAGTTTATCATCAGCCCCCTTGTGCTACTCGAGATGCTAACCAAGTCCGTCAGACAATTGCTGCCTTGCTACTCCTCAACCTACCTGATGCCGCATCCGCCTTCGTCGCACTTGCCAACGTGCTCAATCGCCCATTACCTCTTTCGTTTTACACTGGCGATCCAGGCGCACAAGCTTCTGCATTTAATCTTGTGATGCAGACACTGTCGCTCAAGTCTGCACCTCTTCACGCGCACCTCACCAAAAAGATCCCAACTGCCGAACTTGAACAATGTTTGGCGGGAATCTTGACAGCCGTATTCACCCAACATCTTGCCATCGACGAAGCAGCCCGGTTATGGGACGTTTATGTCTTTGAAGGCGATGCTCTACTAATTCGAGCCACTGTCGCCCTACTTCTCAGTCGAGAGATGACGCTGCTCGGAGCCAAAACGGCCGATGAAGTCAAGACGATCCTCAACGAAAGAAATGCCAAGGTCTCTGCAGCCAGAGTCGCTGGCGAGGTGGGCGCCGAGGACAAATTCATGATGTCAGTGCGTGAGGCAGGAAAAGCCTAGGTGTTTTGTCATGGGCTGCCTTTTGGGAAAAGCTTTTGGGTGCTTGCTTGGATTTCAAGCCGTACATTTGGTATAGATGGGGAACATATCTACTACTACATTTCACGGCGTTTCTTACATGGACTGCGGATCTTTTGATGGATTGTGGGGGGTACCTATGCTTATGAATATTTTGGAGGGACTATAGAGCGGTGTTTTATCTTCACAACGGCCGTTGCCCCGATTTCGGGCGACGAGATTTAAATCAATATATTTTGATGATTATATGACAACAATGTGTTCTATGAGATGAATTGAAACAATCAGGACCATCGGCAATTGAAACGCTTAGTCTATGGTACACACGATTAACCCAATGATAGGGAGACGTTGGATACAACGACTCTGCGACCGTTGTGAGCGAACTTAATCCGACAACTTCAACCTCGAAATAATGTCACAACCACATTCACACACCGATACAAGTCACCCAAAAGCCAAGGAGCTTGTCCCATTAAATTCTTCACCAAACCAGATATTTAGCAAGTTGTAATTCAAGTTGGCTTTGTTTTCATTCTCCACCAAAAAGTGAATTGAGGTCTAGGGTAAGAGGTATGCACACTTCAGTGTTGATGTCCCAACACCTAAGTACTGGATATCTACTAGTACTTACCTAGGTACGTACAACCTCTATATGGAGAGCAGGGCACTTAGACTCGAAGCTTTTGTTCTCTTGATTCAATAGGCAGAAGCATCTCACGGGAAGTCAGACTTTTTACACCTTGATAAACCATCAGCCAGCCACCTTAGGCAGACTGCCACTCGAGAGGACTTCAATACCAGCCAGGTGGGTAACAGAAGAATTATCTTCTCAGGCTTGGACTGCAGCAATAAAGTAGCCTAACTGCTAGCCTAAGCTCGCAAAAGGTGATCAAATTATTTCGTCTCTTATGCTCTCGCCAACCACTTCTTCTGACACCCTGACGCCAGCCTCCTGCATGGCGCTAATGAAAGTCGCGGCTAGACCCCAACAACAAGGTGACACGAACGGTACCACGTGATCATCACGAATTTGACCCCTCACCATGAACAACGTGAGCAGACAAAAACATCCAAACAGCGTCGTCCTAGTCATTCTTCCACCCACTTACACCGCGAGAAGTACCTATTCTGGGCTGAGACCACGCGCGGCGCGACGCGACTCTCGTGAAGTGATCGTTTATTTGCCCCGATCTAGGCTTTCAGCTAAGCTGCTTGTATGACATAGTCAGAATGCCAGCTGGATACAAGCATGGAGACACGCCGAAGAAGGCCATGGTCCGAGGCACCATCTCGTATCTTGAGTCGCAGGGCCTGCCCGTCAACAAATCGGCCATTTTTCGACATTTCGACTTATCTCGCTCCCAAGGCTACGCTGCGCTGAGTGTCCCCGCTTCTAAGCGCAATGATCCCGAATGGGAGGAGACACGCGGAAGGCCGCTCAAGATTTCAGAGGAGGATCAGAATAAGATGGAGAAGATCCTTTGGGACGAACGCTATGTTAATGTGAACTTGAACTGGCACGGATTGGCCAAGGAAGCCGGCGTCGAGGTCGACGTGAACCCCAGGACCCTGCACAGAACCATGGGTACTTTGGGATACCGAAAGTGCCTGCTATGCCCACGCACTTGCGTGCACAAGAAGGCTCGTGAGAAGCGAGTTGAGTACGCCAGACGTATGCTGGATGCATACCCTCAAGCCGATGATTGGAAAGCTGTCCGGTTCAGCATCGAACTGCACTTTGGATTCGGCCTAGATGGAAAGATGCGCCTCATCCCCCGACCTGGAGAACGAGTTTGCGAAGCATGCAGCACCAAACCCGAGGCTGATTGGCCGCGCGACTTGAGAAAGGCCCATGCTTGGGTTGCCGTTGGCTATGGCTTCAAGAGTGAGGCTGTATTCTACGAAGACTCGACAAGCCCCAATTGCACGGGTGTCATGACCATGCAGGAGTACAAAGACCACATCCTGGAAAAAACAGTCAAGCCGTGGCTCGCCAGTACCGGCCCACAGAGCTTCATCCTCGAAGAAGATTGCGAAGCCTTCGCCCACGGCGCTGCAAGCAAGATCAACTTGGTCCAGCAGTGGAAGGACGAACACGGCCTGCGCTATTACTACAACTGTGGTGATAGCCCCGACCTCAACCCCCTCGACTGTCTCTGGCCCGAGAACAAGCAATGGGCAATGGAGGCGCCAAAGGATTGGGAGGACGAGACCCTCCAGAAGATGGTTCGCGACGCTTGGGCCACCTTTGACATGGAGAGGTTCAACGTATGGGTCAACTTCATGCCGGAGCGACTGAGGGCGGTGATCGATACCGACGGAGCACTGGTGGCTTGGTAATAACAGACAGGTGGGCGACAGAACGATTGCCCTCTAAGGCTTAGGCTACTGAAATAAAGTAGCCTAAGTGATCGCCTAATATGGTACAAGATAACTGAATTGTTTCGTCCCTTATGCCCTTAGTGGCCAATTGTTCTGACACCCCAACGACTGGGTATGGCGTTTGTCTTGTTCGTAATGTTGATATGAGCGATGGGAAAAGGAAGTCGAGGGCACATTCTGCTAGAGTTGTTAGAATTTGCCGGGGCGACGCATGCCGCAGACACACTGTTTGCTGTATACGGAAATGGCATGAAGATCGAATGAGAACATGGTAGATTTTAGCGATATGTAGGCAGAATATAACGACAGGTCGCTGCCCTGCTTGACCGAAGTTCTTGATCGTCGCGCCGCAATTCAGTTATGGTTATTTGAGTGAATCTTAAGACATTAGCAGACTTTTCTTCAACTTTTCTTGAGAGTTTTCTTCAAACTCCATTTAAGACAAAGTCAGACTGAATCTGCATATGAGGATAAACCCCTTGTTGCCGATTAAGCTTCGTTTTCTGAGGCCTTCGTTAAATTTCCGAGCCCCAGGTTGCGTAAGCTAATCTAATGCCCGTGAATCACTGCCAGCTGCCTTGCACTGCTGGCAATCCACCCACTTGGAGGTGTTCGCGACGATCGAGATCTTTTTTTCTCCTCCTCCATACTCTCAAACTCTCATCACTTTCCTTTCTATAATCCTACCATTTTGCGTCGTTTCATACAGTTCAAGTGTATATACATTGTTTGCTCCCTCCTTGCTCATGATGGGCTCCTCCAAGTCGCCTCCTCGCTCGCGCCAGTCGAGCCAGGATAGTCACTATTGGATGAACGAATTCCTGGCTCAAGAAGTTGCTTCTCCCGCATTTCGAGAAAATGGAAGTTCTGCTCGTGGTACCCCAGAACAACACCAGCCACTGGCTTTCCGGTCTCGCGAGCCCAGTCTTACTATCAAGAAGAAGGGCACCGGGTTTCACGATGACAAGCTGGCTCGGTCCCAGCGCAATTCTCGCCAAATGCCTCTGAGTCGTGGACCGAGAATGTTGCATCCGAAATCAGAAGCATTACATAAATTTGCCTCGCAAAAAGAACAGAGTGTATAGAATGCACATTCTTCTGCCATGGCTAGGTCAGAGAATTCGTCCCAAGCACAACCTTCCCGCGGTCGACGATCAGTGATCTACACCAATAACCTAGTGAGCCATTTCTCCAAGTTATTGTGAACCAAGTACTAACTATCGGAAGTACGACTACAGCCGACGCAAAGTGAAGCGAGGTGATATCCATCCCGGTGAACATCGAATCGTCCTCTCTTTCCCGCCGAATCAATCTCTTATTCCGGCATCAAGCTCTACTTCCTCGACCAACAAGCTTGTTGCCGCGAGAGAATATAACAACAGGAAGAGTGAGGAGCGAAATGGACAGCGCAGCAAGTCCCAAGATACTCGTCAGCACGAGTCTGACCATCCGGAAGCCCAGGCCCGTCGCTTCTCAGCTAAGGACTTCGAAAACTTCGTGTGGCCTTTGATGAAACCAAAGATCATGGAACTGAGCGAAAAGGAGATCCATGCACAGATCAAGGCCTTGCTGGACGAGGAAGTGGCCGCACTGAGGTCATTGACGCGAACCCCACTACTAAAAGCTAATAGTACACCCGAGGAGTACGAACTGTACGTTCGATTCCTCCGAGATAGACTTGCGCAGAGTCCTTCTGTGGTGGCAAAGAGTGAAGCTGCCATGTCGCTGGTAATGAACCTGTTGCCAAGTCTAAAGGCAAGCTTGTCTGGGCTGATCACTGAGACTGAGCCAGAAGAGCACGTTGAGCAAGAGCCTCATGACGAGCGAGAGGCAGATGAAGAGCAAAATGAGCCCGTCGAACAAGAAGAGCCCCCTGAACAAGAGCTCGCTGACCAGGGCGAGTGCATACAAGGAGAGGATCCTGCTGATCAAGGAGAACCCATGGAGCTGGAAATCCACGTTGAGCAAGACCGATCTGAAAGGCAAAATTCTCAGGCTGAGCCAGAGGAAGATGGTGAGCATGAGGAGACTGAAGACAGCGAAGCGACCACCATTTCCGATGACGACGGGTCCCTATACCAAGATGACCCCTTTGACATTGACGAAGAAGACAGTGTCGTTCCTTCGGTCGAGCCGCATACTCCGATTGTCACCCCCCGAGTTATGGGAAAGCTGCGAAGCTACGAGAAGAAATTCTCGAAGACTCTCAAATCTTCTGCATCACAGAAGTACAGTCGAGTACTTAGCTCTTCAAATGGCCATTCTACAACAAACACTCCATGTCGTCATGGTGATACCCATCCGCACACCCCCAACAATCTCACAATGCGACGACAAACTAGCAAATTAGAGACCACTAGCGCAAAGGGGGAAGAACTGGACAGGGCTGCTACGAAGAGACGAGCATCGGAGATGACTCCAACTCCAGCTCGATCAACCAGTAAGAGAATGCGTCTAGGTTGGCAGTCGCCGGAGCATATTCTGGATGGACAGTCAACAGAGCCTATGCTGAGAGGACCATCATTGAATCCTATTCAAGATGGACAAACCTCGGAGTCTGCTCTGGATAAAAAGTCGCCGAAGCCTACGCACAGCCCAGTCTCCAGTTGCTCGGACTTTCCCACTTTGGAAGAGTTGTTCAGCTCAAGCTTGGGAAAACATTCCTCTCCAGCTCGACAGAGCTCAACAGCTTTGAACCTGGCTTCTACTCCAGCATCGAGCATCGTCAAGGAACCTGAGGGAGATCGCAGCAACACCAAGCCTCCTGTTCCACGATTCAACAAGGAGCCCGGCCTCTTCGTGGCGCCCTCTCCAGTTCCTGCATCCGCCAACAAACCTTTTACGTTCAAGCGAAGCGCGTCTCGCAACGTACGATATACCACCCCGTCGCAGCGCGACAGCATGCCGCCTTCTCGATATCGGGAGACGACGGCGGACTTTGAAGCTCTGGACCACTCGGAGAAGCTTTTGCTACTTTTCAAGATGTCCCGAGGAAAAAGGAGGGGATGAAGTTGAAGACAAAGATCTGGACTAAACCCTCACTGACGTCTTAATCCAAATCTCTGGATTGTCTTGCTTTATCCTAGGACTGAGACTCATTGGAACATTTTGCTTTACCCGACGAGAAACACTAAATGTTGAATTAGAGAAAGAGTTCGACTGTCCAACTGGATGATTGAATGGAAAAGAATAATGATAGAAGGGAACAGATAGATTTGAGAACTGAGGGATAAGATTAGAATCAGTTGTGTAATAGACTACAGATCAACACAGTATCAACCCCTTAATACATATGGTCAAAGACTTCATGCTAAGTCAAAGTGAATCCATCTAAGCCGTTTGGAGTTGCTTAAAGCAGACGATCAAGATTGCCTCTACACAAACAAGAACACTTCAGGTAAGCAATAGGACTTTACCTAAGACTTAGGATGCCGGAAATAAAGCAGTCTTAGTGTTACTCTAAGCTGGCACAAGGTGACCAACTTCTTGCATCCCTTATAATTCCGGGCTAATTCTTATAACGCCCTGACGCACTTCTTTCTGCCTTACATATTGCCTACCAAGAAGACAGCTGATCTAAATCTAGGCAGGATGCGAGAGACTGATCTGACGTTGGGTAGCAGAGAAATCTCGTCTTTTAGTGGCCGACTTCCTGCTTCACTGCCAAGCAGCTGTCAACCTCTCCACCAAACAAACAAATTCGTGCCAGGTACCTAGGCAACAGACGAATTTTCCTCTACCCCTAAGACTTAGGCTATCAAAATAAAGTAGCCTAAAAAGCAGCCTCCTCTAGCATAAGGTAATTGAATCATTTCGTCTCTTATGCTCCAGGCAGCCAACTCTGACACCCTGACGCCAGCTTATACATCCTCAGTCTATTAACAAGATGGACACTTCTCTATCAGCTAAGAAAGATAAGGACAAAGGGAAATCAAAGAAGCACAAGAAAGACAAGAAAGAGAAAAAGGAGAAGAAGGGAAAAGAGAAGCAAACCATATCAATCGACTTGACTAGCCCAGCTCGCGCCCATACTCCCCCTCCTCCTGATGCTGCTGCCCCTACTGCTGTTCATACCCCAACGCGAGCTCCTTCACGACAAAATGGCAAAAGAGGTCGCTCTACCACACGAAGAGAGGAAGCACAACCCCCAGCGAGCAAGAGCGACCACACATACAACTCGAAACCACTTCTACTCTTCTCCAGCAACGACTCGACAGGCCCGCCCAGTACAGGTCAGCGGAACGCTGTGCGCCCGCGTGCCAAATCAGCCGCCGCTATCCCAGACGGGCCTCGAACAAACGACATTGAGAGATCGTCATACAATCATGATTGCAAGATCAAGACATTAGAGACCTGCCTGTCTCTAAAAGACCGCTACCTCGCCATGCCGCCGGCCGTACAGACAGACCAAGAGCCCTTCTGGACTGGAGTACAAGACTTTCTGGAGCGTATATCCGTCACCCGAGGCAAATTCAAGGACTGGCAAGCAGTCCAGAGGGCCGTTGAGTCTTGGTGCCAACCTAGACGATCTAGCATGCGTGAAGAACGATTGCCTGCCGTCTCACAATCCCACCCCGAACTGGATGAACTCGTCGACCAATGGAACCTTGTCTTTGCGCAACGATTTTGCAAGATACACATGGGATACTTCTCAAATGCTATCTGGCCGCAGTTCGTCGAAGAGAAGCTGACAGAAATGGTCCAAAGCAATCTCAATGCTAGAATCGCCGACATTTTGACGAAGCGTTGTGAGGCGCTTCAGGGACCGAACCCAACAGCCTTGCTTCCAACCAACAGCTCATTGGAAGATTATGGCAACGCTCTGAGAGCAATGAACTCCTCTCGATCAGCGGCGGCTCGGACGAATGAAAACCTAGTTCGTAAATCGGAGGCAGTTATGTCGATGGTCTTGGAGCTCCAGCCTGGTCTACGTGCTGCACTTTCTCAGTTTCTGAGCGGTCATACCGCGGCCTCGCGGGAACGTGTCAATTCTACGATTCCCCCTAGTCAGACAGCTCCTTCAGCTCTTCAGAGGCCTCCATCATCTTTGGGGCCGACTCCTCTGAGACCTCATCCATCCTTTCCACTTCCAGCCCAACCTCCACCCCCAGAAACTCCGACCCGGCCCCAGGAGGGACAAGATTCTTCGAGGAGTTCTCATTATATAAAGCCACCAGAGAAGAGTGGGGAGGAATCCTCGAGGAAGAGAAAGGATCTCGACCTCCCAACTCGTAGTCGTGCCAGCATGAAGCCTCGAGGTTCAGGGGCGCACTTCAACGACGACGGCAACAAACCAGAAGCATCGTCGCATGATCAGGCAAAGCGGCCACGATACGAAAGCCACTTCTCAGACTTGCCTCATGCCAGCAACTTCGAACTCGGCGGTAGAGACAACTATGATGCGCGCACGCTATCTTCTCAACGACCGAAGACAAGCTACGGACCTACCGAAACACAAGGACACAAGATCCCTCCCATGACACCATGTCCGACAGGAACTGGCCCAACTACCGGGCCACGAACCGACGTCCCTCCTCGCCCGGCCGACAGCTATCAGACACCCGGAAACTCCCAACCAACTACCCGAAATCACGGACAGCATCGAGGTGACAGTCAGGTTCCGGGCAACTACTACCGTCCTGACTCCATGAGCCGTAGACGAAGCAACTGGTGAATTTGGCTTGTCAACACGAGACTAGAATGCGACACAGGTTTTGGGCGACCTGGAGAACCCGACTGAATAATTGTTTATACTTCCATTGAGGGAACTTCACAAACCACAAGATGGCTGTGTGCGATATGCATTAGATGGCCGCCGACAAGTTACGGCTACCTACGATGAGACCATTGGTTGTCTATAGGAGCGACACACAACAGGATGCGAAAATAAGACAAAGAAGAAGACGCATGACCTCCTTCAAGGCATTGGCGTAATCTTGATCCGTTGAGATACTGACAACAAGGATTCAGATTCGGGTTTCGATCTAGGTAAAGATATTGGCTTTATTGGCATCGGGAGGAATTGCGCTACAGTAATTTGGACGGCGGTAACTGGAATAGAATTGTACATTGTCGGTAGAGTACCTAGCCAAAGAAGGCACTTGATGAATCTGGCATCCTTGCAGTTGCGATGATACACGGAACCGATCTATATTCGTGATCGAACCATCATGATCTGACTTGTTTCTGACTTGCGAGGAGCCCGGTTGAGGACCATTCAACATGTACCAGGGAGGCTAAGGACTTCCCAGTATGACTGCATCCAAAGTAAGGCTTGGCTACCTGACCATTCTACTATGAAGTCTTAGTAATCGAGATGCAATAAAAAGGCGACAACATCTGTTCAAATATTGCTGTGCCATTGATCTCAGGTTTACACTTGATTGCCTCCAAAAGTGAGGATCAAGTGGAGGGGTCAATGGTGGGGTTTGAATGTCTTTGGCCAGGCACGATTCTAGTCGCAAAAAAAAGAAAACCAGCGGCGCTAGTAGGCGAAACACGTGGGGCGCCTGGACCCTAGAACAAGGGAGGCAAATCAGTATTTGATACTGGCAATCATTTATGCAGCCCAGTACAACAATCCGGCTCAGCTCCTCTCAGCTCAGCAACAAAGTTCAATCCAATATTAAAGCTCAATCGGATAGAAGAGACCGTCGACGCCATAAAGAAGCTCCAATAGGTGACAGCATCTTGAAGTTGTTGACCTCGACGCCACAATCAATCCACCAGTCGAATCGGGAAGGAACCCACTATTCCCCCTTCTCCACTTCTCCTTCCCCCTCCATCGAACCCTGGACCGTGATTGCCAAGACAAGGGGTCCCGCCTTCAACTCAACAAAATTCCCAACAGAACGGAAGTAGAAAAATTCGATTATCCTTCCAATTGACGCCTCGGAAAGTCCGACTCTCCACCAAAGAGAAGGAAATATTCCCGATGGCAGAAGCTTGAGTTGGCTGCGCCGTATTCCACCATTTCATTCCGGTTCAGCCAGTCAGCCATTAAAGATTGATTTGAGAGTGCGAATGAGATACTGTGCTGTACTCTGCGGATAACCGTTCCGTGTAAGTAAGGTTATCTTAGCACGAGCTGACGTTTGCAGCACACCTCGGTCCAATCTGCCAATCCAAGTATTTTCTCTCTCGTAGATAGCACACTTTCACATGTCGATGGCCATGAACTATTCAGCCATTTATGCCATGATGCATCACCATCACCACTTCAGTTCAATTGAGAAGTCTGTATCCGTATACAATCCATCTCTCCACAACGGGACCGGGGTGGATTAAACAGATTTATCTTCCTTGTCAACTGTCTGAGCTTTTCCTCCCGACTTTTCATAATAACCAATCGACTGAGGTCTAATTCACATCGCATCGTCAACAAAAAAAAATCGACCAGCCACGATCGGGTAGGGGCCGTGGTCGACGTCGACTCCCGGTTTCACCCCGTCTGTGTCTGGTCGTTTTTTCCCTGACTGATTCACATGTCGATGATCTCCAGCCCTAAACTTGAATGTCCACTTTTGACCCGCATAAGCTTTCACCCCGATTTGAAGATTGGAGGGGCGAATACTGTACTGTACTTGCTTGAGGGATCATGAGGCTGTTTGTTTTGTCTGTACGCTTTCCATTCGACGCCATGGATTGTCTCAAGAGGCCGAATGTGTGATGCTGCATTTGTGTTTCACAAAACGTTACCAGCTTTGTGCATTCACCGTCCATATATGTATACATCACAGTACATCACAGTGTAGTTCAACTTAGTCGGACATATCCCGTTGGTGGGTAGATCCATTCTTCAGGCGGTGTGAAGATCTGAACTAGAGGCTGAAGGGAGAGGTTGCAGTGATTGATACGCATCCAGAACTGCATTGCAGTCCGCAAAATCCCAAAGCTTTTGGAGGCGACAATTATCAAAAGTCATGCCACTGCTCAAATTAAAGCCGGCCAGGTTCAAGATCGGGTCCGGGCTTCGGTAACGGCTTAACTGCCATATCACGGATACACGTCGGTGGTTCAGATCAACGGGCACATCACGAATGTAGATACCAACTGTGATGGAGGCCGCTTCGCAGACACCATCACGGAAGCCATCTTATCTGATGACCATATCTGAGAGCTTAATTGGTAACACTGTGGTAGTGAAAATGTCCCGCAAGTGCAGACTTGGCAATTCAGCCAGCCACTGTCCTAGCCGTCAAGCCAACTCAACTTGCAGCAAAATCAGAGACACAAAACATGACATGGCCACAATCACTAAAATCGGACGGCCGCCCCGTCGCTTGAGGTTCTGCTTCGCTTCGGTACATGGGAGCTATTGCCACTTTCAGGGGTGGGTAGAACTAGGACCCGTTTTCTAGCGCATTTTCCTGGGGTACGGATTTTTTGTTCGCTTTTGGGGTCTTGGAATTGTATCTGCAAACCGCTATGAATCTGATCGTAAATGAAGACTCATAAGCTTCAATGAGAAACTCAACTTGCAAAAAGCTTCAGAGCATAAAGTAATGATGAATCTAGATCTTGGCAAACTTCCGCTTATCGCTCGTTGCATGTATCCGTGCTGTTATCCGTAAAACTCGCTACTTGTCTCATCTCAGGATTGTCGATCTTTTTGCCAGAGACAGGAGGCAGTACAGCAATGTACCGTAAACTGTCAATGGTATCGTTCCACCTTTTTCCCGTCGTTTGCCCGCATTCGCCGCTGTCTCTGTTCGTTGTCCCGCCCCGTGGCAGGTCGGTACGGTACTGTTCAGTACTTGCCTGCCTTTTTTTCAGGCTCCACGCCCCAACAAAACGCTTGCCGAGCATGCATCCATCCGGACAGCTACTACTTTAAAACTTCAGCCCCCGTTAGCCATCTCGAAACTCTTTTTTTCTTTTCACTCGCCCTTTTCCCTCTCTCTTCTCTTGGACAGTTTGTCTTCGGCATCTCGACTTTCTCTTCTGTCGGCCGTATACCTTTCCTTCAAAATGGCGTCCACTTCGGCTATGCCTAAGCAGGCCCCTGCTCTTAGACGCAATGTCACTTCCACCACTGTGACTGATTCTGAGTCTGCCGCCGTCTCTCCTTCAGACTCTCCCCGGCACTCGGCCTCTTCTACTTCGCTCTCCTCTCTCTCCGAGGCCGACATCTCGAAGCCCAAGTCCGAATATGGTGTTATGCTCGACACCTACGGCAACCAGTTCGAGGTTCCCGACTTCACCATCAAGGACATCTACAATGCCATCCCCAAGCACTGCTTCAAGCGTTCCGCCCTCAAGGGATACGCATACATCCTCCGCGACATCGTCCTCCTCACCACCACTTTCAGCATCTGGTACAACTTTGTGACCCCCGAGTACATCCCCTCAACCCCCGCCCGTGCTGGTCTCTGGGCCGTCTACACCATCCTCCAGGGTCTTTTCGGCACTGGTCTCTGGGTCATTGCTCACGAGTGCGGTCATGGTGCTTTCTCCGACTCTCGCCTCGTTAACGACATCACCGGCTGGGTTCTTCACTCTTCCCTCCTCGTTCCCTACTTCAGCTGGCAAATCTCCCACCGAAAGCACCACAAGGCCACTGGTAACATGGAGCGCGACATGGTTTTCGTTCCCCGAACTCGCGAGCAGCAGGCTTCTCGCCTCGGCAAGAAGGTTCACGAGCTTGCCCACCTCACCGAGGAGACTCCTGTCTTCACCCTGATCATGCTCGTTCTCCAGCAGCTCGTCGGCTGGCCCAACTACCTCATGACCAACGTCACTGGCCATAACTACCACGAGAAGCAGAAGGAGGGCCGTGGCAAGGGCAAGAAGAACGGTCTTGGTGGCGGTGTCAACCACTTCGACCCCCGCAGCCCTCTTTACGAGAACAGCGATGCCAAGCTCATCGTTCTGAGCGACATTGGTATCGCTCTGATGGGTACCGCTCTGTACTTCCTCGTCCAGAAGTTCGGATTCTACAACATGGCCATCTGGTACTTCGTCCCTTACCTCTGGGTCAACCACTGGCTCGTTGCCATCACTTTCCTTCAGCACACCGACCCTACTCTTCCCCACTACACCAACGACGAGTGGAACTTCGTCCGCGGCGCCGCTGCCACCATTGATCGTGAGATGGGCTTCATCGGTCGTCACCTCCTTCACGGCATTATCGAGACTCACGTCCTCCACCACTACGTCAGCAGCATCCCCTTCTATAACGCCGACGAGGCCACCGAAGCCATCAAGCCTGTCATGGGCAAGCACTACCGCGCCGACGTCCAGGATGGTCCCCGTGGTTTCATCCGTGCCATGTACCGCAGTGCCCGTATGTGCCAGTGGGTTGAGCCCAGCGCTGATGCCCAGGGTGCTGGCAAGGGTGTCCTGTTCTTCCGCAACCGTAACAAGGTTGGCACCGCTCCTGCCGTTCTCAAGCCCTCTGCTTAAACAGCATCATGGTATCGGATCTGGTATGGGATATACAAAAATCGTTTGAGCGTTGATTGTTCCAAGTTGGTTTCTGGTTCGTGGGGAGGTCTCGTCCTGGATGTTGAGGCAGAGGTGGTGGATGAAAATAATTTCGACAAGCATTGCATGCAGATTGAGCAGTAACATAGAGCAAAGATAGACGAGCAACACTCGATGAAAAAGATCAAACCATTATTTCTTGGACATGCTATCTCATGATTGTGCCTGTGATTTGTCTCGCTTTGTTTTTGGAAGATTGTGTCTGGTCAAAGCTGACTACGGAATGTTCGGATCTGGCAAGTGACCCAGTTTGATCAGATTGCGGGGAAGGTGCAGATGGAGAGACGACACGTGCTATGGAGCTGACCAGACTTAGTATAGCATTTGACAACATTTGGTAGTTTCGCATTTTCTTTATGATATCATTTCAGTCGGGTTTTCTGAGTCTGTGTAAGAAAATGCCCGAGTGGGGGAAGCTTAAGTTTTGAGGCTATTCAGAGACAGAATGGCGTCTGCAGGTTAAGTAGGACACGACAATTTATGTTCCTGGCGCAAACTCTTTCATTAATCCTGTGATTTCACCAAACGTTATTTCGAGAATTGTTCTTATAGTTTAGGACAGACTGCGTTCATTAGAATTACTTGAGCTTTCGTTAAAGTTTCCATTTGCACATTTAACAGCAGGCTCCAGCACAAATGTCTTCATTATCAACGCAACTGCACCATCGTCATGATGCCCGCCATCAGTTCCATGCCTGCGAAGATGTCGCCGACGTCAAACTCAACTCTCAATAAGAGTGGTTCGGAATTCTCGAAGAGAGATTTGAAGAGGACAGGAAGTTGCGAGGTTATTACCCTTCCTAAAGGAGCTGAGCTTCTGAAGAATGATAAGACTGTACATGATACTGACACTGAAGACAAGACTGAGACTGAAAGGAATCCCGAGACCGAAGAGAGCACTACAACTGGGGAGAATACCAAGAATGGGAAGGGCACTGAGACTGAAGAAAACACCAAGAACAAAGAGGATACCAAGAAATCTGATGACTCGATCAAAGAGAGCGATATGATCAATTATCTCTTTGCGAGTCACGAGGAGGCCTGTGCTCGTGTAAATCGAAGACATCTACCGCCACCAGAACCCAAGAAATCCGGCACACGACTGTCTGAGTCATTTCCTCTAAATCCAATAGAAGCCTACATTCGTCAATTGGCTCGAGCAGACTCTTCACGTCTGCATCTGAGCCTCGATCAATGGTACACTAGGCCGAGGACCCGGGAATGGAGACGCTACGAAAGTAGCGAACGAGATCGGTGGAACTGAGCCTGAGATTGGCAAATGAATCGTGCTCATCAATAGTAAGCGGCGACCATCGAGTTTGAGAGACTGCGAGTATTCGATGATTCGGCCTCGAGAGCATGAACGGTACCTCTACGAAAGGAGCTGCAACAGCGGGAACAGAATCCGAAAACCAAGTTTAAATCGCATTATCGTACGGGCAGATGTTCTCAAGGCCATACACGAGACACCGACTTAGACGCAAACTCCCTACTGTTTAATTTAGCAACCAGCTTCGCTTATATCATCCTCTTCTTAATGTCCGTTTGTGGTGACTGATCCTGCGATTTTTGATCACTCTTGAGGTGTATGTAGAGAGATTGCACTGTCTATTTTCCAGATTTTAGAAGACTACCCACCGATCTCGAGCGCGAGCACGTTTATCGAAGTTCACATAGAGCTGAACGCTTCTGTGGAGTTACAGCAGCGTTATCCTTGGATTCCTTCCCTTTACCATTCACTGGAGTTTCAGCTCTATTCTCATTTATCCTTGTCGTCTTGAGTGTTACTAGCCGTTCTGTCGGAATTTCCTAAAAGTACATCAGACTGGCTTTACTGACGCCAGAGTGTGATAAGAATTGGGTGCTAAAGGCACAAGAGACGAAATAATTTACATACTTTATGCAATTTTAGACCGCTCCTTGGGCTACTTTATTCCAGCAGCCCCAGCTTTAGACAATACCTAAGTTGAATAACTATCCTTGTCCACGTCTGTGTCTGAAACGCCCTCGTCAGACTCATCTTCGCAGGAGTCCTTCTTGCCCGACTCGTCCTCATTGTTAGTCTTTATCGCAGGGAAGGTACAAACCCTAGTCCAAGACGTCAGTCTGATACCGGTGCGTACTTGACATCAATTGAGGAAGGAACAACCGAGGTAAAGACGTTGGTCTGGTGCCAGTGCATGGTTGAAGTCGTTTGAGGAAGGTATATGCTTTCTTTTTGCTGTTTTAAATCGGGTTCAAACTTGCTGTCGCCCGCTGAGGCATGTGAGGGGGACCCTTATACAAATTCAAGTACCTGCTCGTCTTTTTGCTTCCTTTCTCCTTTACCTCTTCATCTCTCTCAGACATCCCATAACATCAGCTCGCTTCCTGTTAACGACAATCTCACATTGCCCGAGACGCCCATTCCAATTTTTACGCACAGGAGACAGCAACTTTCAACTCAGATAATCCCACTAAGCAACTGCAAGCTTCTACTCTTGAGGCAGTCCTGGATATCCGTCCTCCGTTTAAGTATCCAGGATATAGTCTTCTCGACATATATAACACGGTCGAGGAACGATGGCAGATTGCCCAGAATATTCCCAACCGTATCCGCGAGCACGATGAGACCTTCCAACTACAGTACATCCATGCGTCATATCTCTTGGTATTGCCTTTACACTATCTCAAGAATGGAGGATCATTTGACCCCAATGTAAGAGCTCCAGAGGAGCTTCTCAATTTGATAGCCTAGCGGAACTGGTTGGACATTGCGAGTTACACCATACCAAGAGGTTTTATACCTAACACTAATATTCCAGTTCTTAGGTTATCGCCGACTGTACGCCCAGAAGAGAACGAAGAAATACAGCGCCGATCCCAAGCTGAGATTAACATCTATCGCGAACGAGATAACAATGTACCTACGGCTAGGTACTGCCGATAGCGAAGCGGCCCATATAATTCCTAATTTCTGGAATTCAAGGACATCAAACACAAAACAGACCAGCAACCTAACCAGCTATGTCGAATCCTTCCTTCCACAACGCTCAGTCTAAAGAATTCACTTGACTATAACAAAAGAAGTTGGCTTCTCGGATTCGTCCTGGAATATGATACAACTGAACTGCCAAATGCATGCTTGGTGGGTAAAGGGATACTTTACCTTAAGACTAATCAAGCTCTTTCAAGACCCGCCTGAAGTGGACTCGCGACGGGATGTATAGTACGTCGATGCTCAGTTTGTCTGGCTTTACCGATATTGGAATAAACCCAATGATGCTATTACGGTACAATAATACAAGTGGGTTTGTACAGCTTGCACAACGGTGCCTGGCATATGAATGGAAAAAACGACCAGAACCTCTACATCCAGATGGCGGCCGGAGCTCTGCATCCAGGGAAAACAATAGGATTCGAACTCACCTCTTATCCTGGCACGCAATCACCGTTAGCCCAATGTCATTAACACATACATTGTTCTTCACGTAACAGTTGGATGTGCAGCTGGTCCTTTTGGAACTTGCTTTAATAAGTGGTGGTGCTAAGTTCCCAGATCTATTACCAGACAGGGATGACGATTCAGAGCAGGCCGATCCTCAGCAATGTCTTTTAGCAGATAACCTTTATATCCTTTCGGAATGGGGCTGTGAAGGCTATGTTGAGATCCAATCAACCGGCCTAGG
This sequence comes from Fusarium clavum, assembly GCA_004367155.1. Classification (NCBI taxonomy): domain Eukaryota; kingdom Fungi; phylum Ascomycota; class Sordariomycetes; order Hypocreales; family Nectriaceae; genus Fusarium; species Fusarium clavum. Next base: position 15,287 of record QGEC01000156.1, on the reverse strand, counting down.
AGAGTTGAACCCGTTTCGCTTCTTCCAATTAGACAATATACAGCTACCATCAGACAATATGCAAAGCTAGCTGCATACATATGAACGAACTCAGAGTCAACCAGAGGTATACCTGAGAGGTCCCAGGGCGATACAAGCATTCTAGTTTGTGACATCGACCGCCAAGAACGCGACGACCGACGGTATACTGCACTTATTCTGCCTGCTACTGAAGCCCTTTTCAGTCAAGAAGATCTTAAACAGCTTGTTTGCTACAAAAATGCGGTTATCTCAATAAAGCCTGGAACACAGTCAACGTGGTTCGTGGTTTCCTCGTTATTCGAACCAATATCTTCGATCAAGGCCTTCCCAACGTAGCTTGAGGCCCTATTGGGACTCATTGCGGGCATCTCGACAATGTTTCGCCCGACGGCTGATACTGCCAATTTTCGCTGTCGTGTTGTAAAGCAGGGTGGTCCTTTCTACACCGTTGATGATCTGCACACAAGCCGGCTCGAAACTGGCACGGCTGAGCGCTGGCATCTAGAAGACTGAGTAGACTTCGCAGCCTCGTAAGAACATCCTCACGATCCACGAAATGGTCTTTATTCGAAAGCGGGACTAGAGACGCAGGTTGAAATTGAGGGTTACGATAAACACTGGCCATCGGACTCGTATCTGGGGTTTCGTGGGTTCCCAAGGACAAGCTGCTTCCAATCTTTGGAGCCAAGTATGATGTATCTTGAATCACAATTAGCAACGTTCGCCGGACATTCGATGTAACAAACCTTGAATAGGTGAAGGGATCCAGAAACTTAGAAAAGCTTTTGCACAAGCTACCGCAGTAGCTGCTGCATATCGCTGCCAGACTTTGCTTTTGTGGCTATCGGCATAGTCACAAGCGCCTTTGATCACAACGCATGGGAAGGTATCCCAAACGCCAGCGGCCTCCATCTCAAACGCAATAACGCCTTCCGTCGCTGCGATACGGTCTCGGTCTTCGCCAGACTTCATCACTGAATCTCCAGAGGCCACCAGACCGAAGTGGACAGCAGGTGTGGGATGCACCTCGGCAGTCTCTAGGCGGCTTCGCGACACCAGGTCACCGTTGCATCCGAGCTGCCCACACAACTTCCTATCTTCTGTATGAAGGTAAGAAGCCTCAAACAGCCTGTCTTTTGTCGTTCCAGGATACTCAGCACGGAGTTCAGGCTCTTGACGAAGAGCATTTAAGTAGTCTGACATTTTGGAGCTCAACTGTCGACGATGCCGAAGTCCCTTCAGTTTTCCCAACACTCCTCGTATCTCCTGGTTCGGCCTGCCCAGTGAGTCCAGCACTGCGCTTTTGCGAACAAAGCGGCCAGGTAGTTGTCGCCCGAGGTCATGCTGGATGACCCCATCACTAATTATAACGTCTCCGAGGATGATTTCGTCATTAGCAGAGCCAAATGGAACAACTCCACACACACCAACCACGAGGCAAAGCTTAATGCCTCGGAAACTATTTCGACAGTTGGAAGCTACAGTAGCAGCATGAGCTTTTCCCGTTCCGGTCATATATGCTAGAACAACGTTGTGGCGGCCCATGACGCCTGTAGAGTAGGCGTTGGGGTCGTCTGGTTCTTTGTCAAAAGGCGGACCGTCATGGTCCCAATGGTAATCAAACAAGGCTTCAACGGCATCAGCCCCGAGATTAGGAGCGCAGATGATAGCTATCTCAAAACCGCGGCGGTCGCGCGGACGGGGTGGCAGGGTTGCTGAAATTGACATCGTAAGAATACCGCTCGGTCAGCTCGTGAATGTCTGGAAAGCAACAGACTCCAAAAGTACGCCGAGACAATTTATACAAAGCAGCTGAAAGCAAAAGAAGAAGGGATCAGGAACAAGAGGGATAGCGGAGTGAATGGAATACAATGATGGAAAACCAAGATAATAATTTTAATGTTACTCTGCGACGGCACCTACCAGTAGATAGGCTGTAGCAGACTGCGGACAGAAAAGGAAATGCAAGGTCAATCGGCAATGAGCAGGCCAGGACACAGCACTGAAAGGCTCATTTGTCCATCGTGTGACTATATATCATCCTTGTCAAGAGTCAGGATAATGCAGGGAAACGCCCAACTAGACGTTGAATATAGCCGCGCTCCACCAAGCGGCCCGCGCCGAGGCCGTCTCCCTCAATCCTTATCTCCACAATGAGGATCTAGTCTGCAGGGTGTCAGAAGAATTGACCGCTAAAAGCAAAAGAGACGAAATAATTTAGTCATCTTATGACAGCTTAGGCTAGCATTTAGGCTACTTTATTTCTGTAGCCTAAGACTTAGAGGACATTTCTTCTGTTACCCACCTAGCTAGTGTATCATCTGGATCTTGACGCCAGGCTAGACAAGCGCCTACCTGAGAAGACAACATCAAAAAGTCCCACACTCTGGGGAGTTAAGCGCCAGGAGGTATGAGAGGACTGCTGTTGCTTTAGTCGGGACTCTGACTTTAAGGATGACGAGACTGATCCGACTTGCGTTTATGCTAACAGTAGAAGGAAGCTGTAAATAACCCCACAGAAAGGAAGACTGTACAAGCTCGTAGAGATCACCAAAGAAGACCTGAATCCAACCCCAATTGCATACTGAAACCAGATCCTGGGCGCTAAATGATATCTAATCTACAAGCCTCTACTCAATACCGGCGAAAAGGATGAGCTTCTGTATTCAAAACATATTGGTCTAGACTTATGAGACTAGGCGGTGAAAAGATAAGGTAAAAATATTTAAGTGTTTCGGATAACCAGAAGCTCTCCATCGAATCCGTTTGTTTAGTGTTCAGGCTGACAACATCTTCGATAGCCGCGTTGCCATACGGAGTGGATGTGAATCGGAGTATTGCTTGGAACATATCCCAAGCCATATCCTGCCAAATCGGATCGGCTGTAATGCGGTACATAATGAAGATACTCTCAATAGCTTCAGGTCGGAGGAGATATCGTGCGTCTCGAGCATGTTGGAAACCTGGCGGTATGCCCTCGCGGGCAGGAGTCCAACGCTCTCTCTCGTAGTTACATGGTTCTAGACTTGGACAGGACAGGAGATTGAAGATCTCTGGCATCATACCTGTTGGGAATGACTTATACGCCCAGCCACAACCTCGTGCGAGCTTTTCTCCAATCCTGACGTGTTCTTCAATCTCCAAGAGCTTGCCGCCGAGTGCGAACATGCCTCCAGTAAAGCAAGTGAGGTGCTGACTTTCAGTGCTCAGCTCGATCTTGCCATTGTTGACGCGAGTGTCACCAGAAAACAGTATGTCGTCTTGTCCTGGTACCATGGGTCGATAGAGCAAATGTTTAGCCACGACGTCCAAGGCCGTGCGATACATGATTGGGTATTTCTCATCCACGCCACCCAGAAGTGCATGCATCTTAGGCAGGTATTCATAGAGCGAGTCAGCCAGTGCACCGAGAGAGAACGTATTGTCATGCGCTTGCTCGTTCTGGAAGTCCAAGCTGAGAGGCCACATGCCTGGCAATAACGTGCTGTTCTGGATCCTTTCGAGGAACTGAGACACACGATCTGTTGCGTCGTAGAACTTGGGGTCACCGGTTAACATCGAGAGCTTGGTGAACTCCATGACTAAGGAACTCGGTGAAGCCGAAGGATCGTGAACTCCAGCAACTTGTTTCCCAGTTCGGGCCTCCTCGAAGTTGAGCCAAAATCCAGGCATTCGGTTCGGTGTGTCGAAAGCAACATACAGCATTTCCCCCAACTCCAGAGCTTTCTGGAGTAATACTTTCTCACCACTAAGTTCGTAGGCGCCAAGGAGACCGCCGAGGTGACGGATCGTGGTTTCAAACAGGTTGACGGCACCTTCATCGGTCTTCGCCCAGTCCAATGTCGCAGCTGCTTGGGCAGCATCGCTGAACTCCTGCTTGAGATCCATGATCCAGAGCGTGTCGAGAGAGTCAACCAAAGTTGCTGCCCAGCCGCCAAAAGTGTCCTTGCCTTGAGTGGAAATGGGTGTGAGCTCATCCCTCATCCAAGCGTACTGTCTGTACGACCTGTAACTGCGAAGAAACTCATCGCGGACAGCTTTTTGTCGACTCTGAGTTGTTGAGGTGTGATGAAATTTACTCGCATCAGCTTGGACACGAGGTAGTCTGTGTGGCTTCTCAGTTGGAAGAGGCTTGATGGATGTTGGAGGATGAAATTGACGGAAAGAAGACCAGTCAAATGAGCTTGGCACGAAATGCAGTTGTCTGATTGGCTGCGTTGTCTTGACAGACAAGAGATGCCAGAACAATAAGAGGCCGAACAATGCAGCGACCAGCGTCTTACGCGATGATAGTGAGGGCGGCGCCGAGAGCCAGATCATGGTGCCGCGACTCAAAAGAGATGGACGTCTTGGAACTTGTTGACATGAGTTGGAAAACACTCAAGGTCATTCGTCTTGACACATCAACGAGATTGCCTCATTCCAAGCAGGTTAGCCGCCGACCCCTGCAGTCGGATATAACTGAGCAAATCGTAATTCAGTGCTGGCTGACCCATGTCTCAGTATCCTTGTCGAGTTATGGCCAGCCGCGCTACGGCCGATGGCGGGGTTTAAGACAAGCGTGCAGATCATTCAATGCTTGGGACGACAGAATAACTACTGCTCTAGGATACGGTAAAATGGTCAGATATATCTCTTAGACTCTCGGCGGCCAATTCTCATGATGCCTTTATGACAAGACAAGATATCACCCACACACTCTTCTATTAAGCAGTTGGCTGCACTCAAGTTACTAAAAATACTCGAAAAATGAATGTTTCAAGTTGATGGTCGCCATGTCTATCGTTGTTGGTTAATGGTCAAAGCCGGTGATGAGAATGAGGAGTCTACAATGTCCCATTCAAACTCTTCCTCAAGGCCGACAGACAATTTTCCTCTCTTGAACAATTCGAGCCGTTGTATTGAGGCAAGCGATGCATCTACTCCTGTCATCGTTGTTCGCTACAACTGCAAGCTGCGCCTCAACGTGCAACACGGAACCTCTTTCTCTATCCATCCGCAATGTGCAATTTCTTCCCAATGTCGACAAGTCTCTCATGAGAGGAATATCTGCCACGATTGGCTCGCCAGAACAGAATATCGTGCTCTTACCTTGGGCGTATGTAATCTGTCGGATAGAAATGGAGTAACGTATCACTGACCTTACCGTCTGCAGAGAGCTGAACAATACTTGGATCTACGATGATCAACCGTACTGCGACAAAACGGTCATATGGAATGATCGAATTTGTCAGATCAGAAGAGGTGGATTCTATGATGAGGCCAACTCGACATCGTTCACAAAAGCAAACGACATCGGAGATGCTGGAGGTTCCACGAATGAGGTCTCCTTCCAGGGAGCGGAGTCTGGGATTAAGAAGCTCGTCGCAACCGGACTCGCTGGTACCGACAATCTAACTCTCGAAGGAGCACCGACAGTAGATGACCTACCGATTGGCATACCACGTCTCAAATGGGATGCAGGCTATACAATGCTCCATCCACTCGGTCTTGGGTCCAACTCAACTTACCTGAACGCTCTCAAAGAAGCAGGCAAGATCAGTTCACGAGTATGGTCCATCTTCTGGGGACGGATGTGGGTGAAGACTCCCATCGATGGTTCTTTGGTGTTAGGTGGATATGATGAGGAAAAGGTCATTGGGGCGAACTACACGGCACCGCTTCGATATGATGACTATACCGGAACTGCAGGATGTTGGACTGGAATGAAGATTACCATCTCTGATATCCGAGTCAACTTCCGTGACGGCTCTGATGAGAGCATCTTCCCGTCCAACACAGCACTGCCCTGCTGCATTGTTCCTCAACGACAACTTCTTCTCGAAGCGCCTGGTGCGTATGTCTCTAGATTCGAAGATGTAACGGGAACCAATCACACAGAGAATTCATATGGACTCCATTGGTCGGCTCGTCTGATCCACGCTGACAAAGCGTGAGTTTTCGTCTTTATCGCCCGGGTGACGTGAAGCTAACTGATCAGGTTTGACGGCGACATCACTTTCCATCTTAACTCCGGCCTACAAATCAGGGTACCAAACGACCAATACATTGTACCCTTTGTCGACATTGAACGAAGCGGCGCCCGAGTTATCAAACCGAAGACAAAGGAGCTTCTGATGAATGGTGTTGCAGATCAGCCTGCCACTCTGGGCCGATACTTTCTCACCGCGGCATATCTCATGGTGAATCATGACGCAGGAACTTTCACGTTATGGCAGGGCAATCCCACGCAAAGAAGCAAGCTGGTGCAAGTCTACGATCAGAAGACTGCTGACGAATGTGGAAAGGATGGAACCGGTATAGTCCAGCCGACAGTCAGCGCTGGTCCTGATGAGGAAACGCGACAGTCGGCAGGTCAATCAGAAGCGTCCCCATCTTCATCTCCATCCGGGGCGGTAATCGGCGGAGCAGTAGCAGGTGCTGTGGTTTTAATCGCAGTACTATGTCTGGGAGCCTTTTTCTTGCTGAGACGGAAGAAGAAGACAGTCGCGGAACAAGAGTCATCTGCACCTCCTGAGTATGTGCATTACGACAAGGCCGAGTTTCCGGCATGGTCTCCGCCACAGGAGATGGCCGGATGCAAGCCGATGCCCGCAGAAGCACAGGGTCAGTCTCATTTTGTATACGAGTTAGATGGTGATGGACATAGATCGCGACGGTAAACAAATGGATGAGCGTGCATTTATTGTGGTACACAATACAGGTTAAGAACCCAAGAAACAACGTAATTTAGTTGCATCATAATCAAGCATGTGTGCAATAATCTCATGGTAAGACAAGAGCCCCTGGCTTTGCTCTTCCTGCTAAGTTAAGCCATTAAAAGCCAAGAATGACCCGGTTCCAATTTTTTTTTTAAAAAAAATTAAAGAATTAAAAAAAATTACAAACTTACAATGATGGATACATTGCAAAACATCAATCAGCTCGATGGAAGATTCCTACGCAGGCTAAATCCTCGGCTTCGGCACGGGCCGGCAAGTGGATCATACTAGGCACCAATACGAAATCCCCCAATCGGATCTAGTTGGTGCCTTTTCCGTTCTCCAACAACCGTGAAACCACGCCGTTACTTCTCAAAGACCTCCTGGACGTGGAAGCTTCCGAGTAGCCATCATATGTGCTCCACCTCGTGAAGCTGATGCTTTAAACCTGCTATTTGACGAGTTTTGGGACGGGGAGGGTGACCCTTACGGCCGAGCAGACAATAATACAAATACGTATATCACTGGATGGATGGGGGGCCACCATGTTGTCCTGGTTGTGCTGCTTAGTATGGGTACCAAAAGCGCAACGGCAGCAACTCTCAGCCTGCGATCCAGCTTTACTGGTGTTAAAGTCGCTATCCTCGTCGGCATCTGCGGTGCTGTACCTCGCATCGACAATTTCGATGCATATCTTAGCGATGTTGTAGTCGGTAAAGCTCCTTTCTGGGAGGGATAGTGATTAACTTGCATCATAGCACAAGTTTGCAAGTGCACATCTAGATGACAGGCAAGTTAAGGAGGCAATTTAAATTCTCGAGCATGTGGTAGAAGGTGGGAAGATACTAGATGAGAAGGACCTGGCCGACTTGCGTCAAAGCAGGTGCTTGCAAGGGCATACCTTGATAGTCAACGAATTGAGGAAGCAATTGAGCCCCAGCCCCAGCCGAAGACCAGAGGCCGCCCTGGCTTTCTGGATTATGTTTCTGAGCACAGACCAGGTTGTAGCGGTTGTAGCTGGTATGGCTGTTGCAGTGCCCAGCGGGAAGGTCAGAAATGGGATTTTACACTGGAGGCGCTTTAAGAGGCTGCCAATTTCCACTGACATGGTAACTGTCCAACCCAGTACGTCCAGGCTAAGTCCCATGTTACTAACCGAAAATGGCGCTTCGACTGCAAGAGGAAAGTAAGCACACCCAAACCTATAGCCAATCAAAGATACGTGACATCAAAGATATTAGGGAAAGAAGGCTGGGATTGAGTGCCGGATCAACAATCGGAGCGTGCTTCGAGTTTCATGCCAACTTGCCAATCGAGTAAGAACTACTCAAACTAAACTACACCAAACTATTTATAAACCAGGCAGAAGTGATGCTCCACCTCACTTAGGCACCACCCTTCATCGTTCACAGTCTTGCTCTTCTTTCTTCAGTGATCGCTACCACTTAGCAACTCTTAACAGTAAAGGCGTTTCGCCTTTATCACCATTGAGTCAGGCTTGCCATGTCGGACCCGCAGGCATATACCATCGGCTGGATTTCTGCTCTTGCTACCGAGTTTGTTGCAGCCCAGCAATTCTTAGACGAACGACACAACCCTCCTGAGTCCGTTGGCCACCATGACAACAATTTCTACGTTCTGGGCAGGATTGGACGTCACAACGTCGTCATGGCAACTCTGCCGGAAGGCGAGTATGGAATTACAACGGCAGCCACAGTTGCGAAGGATATGTTGCGTAGCTTCCCTAATGTCCGCATCGGCCTTATGGTCGGCATTGGGGGTGGCGCTCCGACTGCAGCGCACGACATCCGCTTAGGAGATATCGTGGTGAGCACTCGTGATGGCAGTCATGGCGGTGTTTTTCAGTACGACTTTGGCAAGACGATCCAGGACCAAACATTCCACTACAAGCAGCATCTGAATCAACCACCACAACTCCTTCTCACCGCAGTCAACGGGCTGAAGGCGCAGTATATGGGAGATAATCACGAACTCGACTCAAAAGTAAGGCATGTCTTGGAACGTAAGCCCAAGCTTCGTAAGAAGTTTTCGCAACCACCACCGTCAAGTGACAAGCTATACCGGTCGGACTTTGTGCATCAAAACTCGGTGCAACCGTGTAGCGAGGTCTGCATCCATGATCCAGACCACTTGGTGACTCGACTAGAGCGCGGCGAAGAAGATGATAACCCGGCCATTCACTATGGACTCATTGCTAGCGCCAACCAGCTGATGAAGGATGCGCTCATCCGAGACAAGCTGGCTGCAGAGAAGGGCGTGCTCTGTTTCGAGATGGAAGCGGCGGGCCTGATGAATCATTTTCCATGCTTAGTAGTCCGTGGTATCTGCGACTATGCCGATTCGCATAAGAATAAAGAATGGCAGGGGTATGCCGCAATGATAGCATCGGCGTATGCGAAAGAGCTTCTGAAGCAAATTCCGCCCAATAAGGTGGAGGCAGAAAATCGAATACTTGAAACGAGTTAGTATATCGATCTTCCCATCTGTATATACTCTAATGGTAAAATAGTCGGACCTGCTCTGAGTGAGATAGAGAAGACCACGATAGCAACACAAGTTGCCGTCGTTGAAATGGGGTCTCAACTCCTTTGCGACAAGATCAAGAGCTGGTTGTGCCCGCCCGATCCTTCAACCAACATCAACTATGCAAAGAAGCTCCGCCACAAAGGCACAGGAGCTTGGCTTCTGAAAAAACCCTTTTTCCAGTCATGGCATTCAGGGTCCAATCGGCACATATGGCTATATGGCTTAGCGGGATGCGGCAAGACTGTTCTTAGCGCGACTATTTTAGACTACCTGACAGAGACGCACGACGGACTCCTCCTTCGCTTCTACTTCGATTTCAGTGACGGGAGAAAACAGGGGGTGAATGGCATGTTGCGCTCACTTACCTTTCAGATGTATGAACGTGGACCTGCATTTAGGAGGCATCTCGATGCCTTGTTCCATTACCATCGCGATGGCCAAGATCAGCCTTCCGCGGAAACGTTATCCGAAGTTATTCGCAAAATGCTCATGGAGGAGAAAAGTGTGTGCGTTGTTTTGGATGCATTGGATGAATCAACGACTAGAGATCAGCTTCTGGGATGGATTCAGGATATTGCCTCCGACCCTGAACTGCATCATGTTCGGCTACTCTATACTAGCCGGCCTGAGTCAGATTTACACCAAGGTCTACCTGATTGTATTGGACAAGAAAATTGCTTCTCGCTTGACAGGCATGCTCTGAACGAAGACATCCGGGCCTATGTGGTATGGCAGCTCACAGAAGGAGAAGGTTTTAAAAAGAGAAAACTATCAGAGGATCTGATAGAACTGATTGAGAATAAAGTTGGCAAGGGAGCTGACGGAATGTGGGTATCTACTTAGGTCACAACACTCCTACATCAAATGGCTGTCTAACAGTGCTTATAGGTTTAGATGGGCAGCTTGTCAAATGGACAACCTTGCCAAATGCCCGACCGCGAAGAAAATGAAGGAGGAACTCGAAAGCCTGCCCGAAAACCTTACCAAGACGTACGAACGGATGCTACGGAGCATCCCCAAGAATCTCATAAACAGCGCTATACGCCTTCTACAGTTCCTTGTTCATTCCGAGCAGCCACTGACACTGCAAGAGGCAAAAGAGGTCATTGCTACGAACATAGACGCAAACCCGCCATTTTTCGACGCCGATGATCGCGTTTTTGAAGAAAGCCTGGTCTTACAATATGCTCCTGGCTTGATTTCGATTGTCGAAGTGAGGATGCAACAAGACATAATAAAAAAGGAGCTGCACCTTGCGCACTTTTCAGTAAAGGAGTTCCTGGAAGCCCAAGCGGATTTCGGACGCCCAAGGGCTAGCAACACCATCACGCGAACATGCCTGACTTAAAGGATATCACGGGTAGTTATAACCGCATCGATCAGGATTTTCCTATGGCACGGTTTGCAGCGAAGACATGGACAAGGTTTGGTTCTTTAGCAGAGGCGTTCCAAGATTCTTTCCAAGCAATTCTGGTGTTCGTGGAGGGAGAAGAGACTTTCCAACGATGGTATCGTTTGTATCATGCGGATGAGAGTTGGGACGAAGATCCTAGCCCGCCAAAGGGGTCTCGGCTCTATTACACCTGCGTGTTAGGGCTCTCAAATGTGGCCCGAGAACTGATTAACAAAGGAGCAGATGTTAATGCACAAGGCGGGCACTACGGCAATGCTCTGCAAGCAGCTTTAGCTGAAGGCCACTTTAATATTATAGAGCTGTTGCTAGAGAAAGGAGCAGATATTGATATACAAGGCGGGTATCACGGCAATACTCTCCAAGCAGCTTTAGCTAGAGGCTACTTTAAGATTGTAAAGCTGTTGCTGGAGAAAGGAGCAGATATTGATATACAAGGCGGGTATCACGGCAATGCTCTGCAAGCAGCTTTAGCTGAAGGCCACTTTGATATCATAGAGCTGTTGCTGGAGAAAGGAGCAGATATTGATATACAAGGCGGGTATCACGGCAATGCTCTGCAAGTAGCTTTAGCTGAAGGCTACTTTAGGATTGTAAAGCTATTGCTGAAGAAAGAAGCAGATATTGATTTATAAGGCGGGTACTACAGTAATGCTCTACAAGCAGCTTCAGCTAGAGGCCGCTTTGGGATTGTGAATCTGTTGCTGGGGAAAGGAGCAGATATTGATGTACAAGGCGGGTTTGATAAAGATGACCCGCAAAAGAGGCAACAACGAGATTGTGAAAGTGCTTCTAGGGAAGTCAAACGCCTGCGTACATAGTAGTACTTAGGTTCAGACTCTTTGGCCACAGTGTGCTTGTAAAACAGCAGGAAACCTTTTCTAAAGCTAGGAGAGGATTTCTTTTTATATATGAAAAAGAATGTGGCATAACGGCGAATCATCCGAAGGTTCTTGAAATTGTTTATTCGTGTACAGATGACAGTAACTTCCACTCAATGTTATAGTGAATATAAGTTGGGTCAGTTTCGTCATCCTGAAACTCAGGGTCCCAGTCACTTGACTGAAGCAACGGCAGTCTTCGGGTACTTCCTTGCGCTTGGCCCGGCTCGGCAAGATTCCCGATCGGACTGTCGAATGCGGGTAGCGATGGGGTTCGGCAGTAGAGATTCCAGTAATCGCACTCGTAGAGGTTCGGATTAGGGCTATGCATGGCCACTAGACACTAGAGAGGCCAAGGTTCCTCGCCGTTGATGCATCAAGACGACAAACCAACGCTGGCTTACTCAGGAAAGAGTAGGAGGCCATATGTCCTTTCCTTCTCCATCCAGTACTTTGCCGACATATCACGTAAAACTACTTTGGTTCTCGATAAAATATTACATCACATAAAACCCAATACTTCACCGCAGAAGCACCATATAAACACTGACACAGACGGATTCATCAAAAACGCTTTTAGAATTTTACAGCAGAAGAAGATATTCAGAATCGTCAATAGTCTTGAGTATCCACATAGTTTACAGACTGTCTCAAAAGAGAATTTCATCCTGGTAATTGGCCTCCTCAGTTGCTGTATGGTAAAAGTCAAGACCCCTGCGCAATGAATTTTTGTGCTAGGGTCCATGTCAGCATAACATACGGTTAGGTGTACGCTCAGTCTTCTTATGTGCGGGGTATGTCTCACTGCCTCTTCAGCCGCTCGAGCACGGCGGTCATATGCTATCAACAAATAACTCCCTATGGAAGAATTTTGGATAATACTTCGGTCGCATCTACTCACTAGACTACGCGCTAACAGACTCCGACAAGATGCCGGCCACGCAAAGAAGTTACATCGGTCGATCGGACACCCTCGACCCCAGGGACTATACAGTAGCCTGGATAGCTCCACTCGAGATCGAAGCTAGGGCTGCCATATGTTTATTAGACGAACGACACCGCGGTCGGTTTCCTGTCAACCGTGGCGATGATTACGTGTTTCAGGCGGGTTCCATGGGTGGCCATAACATCATCATCGCAACTCTGCCAGCAGGTCAGGAATACGGCACGGGCTCCGCGGCTGCACTCGCAGGCCAAGTGAAGAAGTTTTTCCCCAACCTCTGGTTTGGCTTACTCGTCGGCGTGGCAGCAGGGCTCCCCGACCTTTCTCGTGTCCCAGCGCGCGATATCCGGCTCGGTGATGTGCTTGTAGGCCTCGCTGATGGTGAAAGCGCGGGGCTGGTCCCGTATGACCTCGGCAAAGAAACGGAAGACGGGTTTCAACCGCTCCGACTTGGCCACAGTCTCGCCGCGACTGAACCAATTGTACGAGCAGCCATAGGTAGCATCAAGCTGGAGGCGCCGTACGATGCAGAGAGGTATTTACCATTCTACGAGAAGATACGCGACTGCGAGCATGCAACTGGCACATTTGCCGATCCAGGGCAAGACAACGACATATTGTATCTTGCTTGCGACAATGGGCAAGAGCAAGTCGTTGAACGTTCCCGACGACCAAAACCGGACTATCGACGCACTCGAGTGTGGTATGGCCCAATCGGATCGGGGGACAAGCTTTTAAAGAACGCAGAAAAGCGAAATGAGCTCAGAGACAGATATGGCATTATCGGCTTAGAAATGGAAGCGGCAGGAACGATGAATCGAATTCCTGTGGGCGTCATTCGGGGAGTATGCGACTACGGCGATCGGCATAAGAACAAAAACTGGCAGCCGTATGCGGCAGCGATGGCGGCCTCATATGCCAGAGCATTGCTCGATGAGATTCGCTCAAGTGACAGGACAGCAGAATTGGCTAGTGAGTTAGCATCAAAAAGAATTTCAAGCTATAAGAATAAGGACATTCACTCACGATACGTTAGAGAAGGCTTATAGATCATGTCATTATATCCCGTTCACCGAAAACAGACGCTTCATCGGTCGCACGTCCATCTTGAACGCTTTGGAAGACAAGTTCTTCAGTCAGGACCCAAGCCAGAAGATGTCACTAGTCGGGCTGGGTGGAGTCGGCAAGACTCAAATCGCGCTGCGCTTTGCCTATCAGGTCAAGGACCACCGACCAGACTATTCGATCTTCTGGGTACCAGTTCTGAGCGATGAAACTACAGAACGTGCTTACGGGGACATTGCACAAAAGCTTGGGTTGCAGAAGAGGAGCGAAGACGATGATGTGAAAGATTTGGTCTGCCAATATCTCAGTTCGGATGAAGCTGGCAAGTGGCTCTTGATTGTGGATAATGCCGATGATGAGGAGCTTTTTCTTGGATCTGCTGAAAAGCCAGGGCTGGAAGAGTATCTGCCCCAAAGAGAAGATTGTATCATATTATTGACGACGCGGTCTGGCCACGTCGCCGAGGCCTTTGCGCAATCCGATGTGATTGATATCGAACAAATGGATCAGGAAGAATCGACAATGCTTCTGGAAAGGTCTTTGATACGAAAACAGCTGCTTCAGGACGAGACATCAGTCATTGAGCTGCTTACGTATTTAACCTTTCTCCCGCTGGCCATTACGCAGGCTGCCGCATACCTCAATCAGACCAGAGCGCCCATACGGACATATTTAGGCCTCTTACGAGATGCCGAGCACAACGATACGAGAGTTCTCGAAAGGGAGTTTAGAGACAATACCCGATACAAGGGTTCTCAAAATGCAATAGGAACAACATGGATTGTGTCTTTTCGCCAGATCCAAAAGTCGGACCAACTTGCCGTTGATCTCTTATCATTCATCTCTTGCATCGAACCAAAGGCGATTCCCCAGTCAATACTGCCTGATGCAGAGGCTGATGAGTTGGAATGGGCTATCGGCACACTTTGCAGCTACTCTTTTCTGGTACGTAGAGAGGAGAGTGATGTGTTCGATACGCACAGTCTTGTGCACACAGCAACACGAGGCTGGCTTAAGAAGGAGGATCGAGAGAGACAAGTTTCGAACGATGCAATATGCCACCTTGCAGCGAGGTTTCCCGTAACAAACGATACTCACTATGGCTTCAGGAGGGCTTATCTGCCACATGCAATGCGGCTGCTAAATTGGAACCACGAGGATAAGACATCGGAAGTCTATCGGCTTTTTGAGAAGGTAGGGGACACATTCTACACGGACAGACGATTTAAAGAAGCAATAAGTTGTTTCGAGCAGGCATGTCGGTGGAGACAGAGTCGTCATCCTGAAACAGACCATGATCGATTAAGCTCAGAGCACGCACTTGCAAACGCATACCTGGATGACCGACGAATCAAGGAAGCGATAGAGATCCTTAAGCATGTAGTAAAAGTTGAAAAAGAGACACTAGACGAGAAGGACCATTCTCGAGTAATCTCAGAGCACGCACTTGCAAGTGCATACCTTGAAGATCGACGAATTAAAGAAGCGGTAGAGATCCTCACGCATGTGG
Organism: Fusarium clavum; assembly: GCA_004367155.1. NCBI lineage: Eukaryota > Fungi > Ascomycota > Sordariomycetes > Hypocreales > Nectriaceae > Fusarium > Fusarium clavum. Next base: position 208 of record QGEC01000156.1, on the reverse strand, counting down.
TGGAAGTTCGGAGAGAGTCATTAGACGAGAAGGACCATGATCGACTAGCCTCAGAGCACGAACTTGCAAGTGCATACCTTGAAGATCGACGAATTAAGGAAGCGATAGAGATCGTTGAGCATGTGGTGGAAGTTCAGAAAGAGACACTAGACGAGAAGGACCATGATCGACTAGCCTCAGAGCACGAACTTGCAAGTGCATACCTTGA